>JACXGI010002046.1:0-24067 GCA_016801175.1 Esox masquinongy | reverse complement strand
TAAATACATAACATGCAAAGATTTCCATTACGGAGCTTAAATGTCTTCTTTTGCTCTTTGTCCCATTTTTACAATACTCACCGTTACATTAAAACTTGTTTAAGAAACACAATTTAAAACATTTTTTTAAAAATAAAATCTACCAAGAAAGGTAACAAACAAGCAACAAATTAGAAAAGCCTCCCACACCATGCTGTAGTTCTCTCCATCCAACGCTCCCTCCAGTTCTCCTCTCCATCCACCTTTCCTTCCGGTAATCATTCTCCTGCTCCTTCTCTCTGCGTCAGAGTTATTGTACTGTTTTCCACAATGAAGATGGATATAATTTCCTGCTCCAATGTCCTCGATCCAATTTTTAATGCCTGAATAACTATCTCTCTCTCTGGTTGTTCTTCTATCTCCTGTTTACTGTGGAAGAGATGCAGAAAGGGAGGAATGGAAGGATTGCAACTGCAGAAAAAAAGGAAATCTGGGAAGGAGGCATTTTTTTTAGAGTTTGTTTCTTTAGTAACCTCTTATTTGATGGTTGAAGAGAAACATATAGATAATTATGATATAAGTTTAACAGTTAAGTTAAGTATGGCTTAGTTAAATTTCCATTTATAGTCTTACCATGGAAACTTAAACAGTAAATCCTCACATTATCCCTCTTGTCTCTTGTTCTCTGTTCCCTATTCCCCTGCACTCTTGGCTCCGTCTAGATTCACATACAACCACATACTAATAGTATGCCAGATTAAGATTGCTACGTCCCGACTCCTCCCTTGTAGGAAACATTTGGTAAAGCTAGTTTGTTAAATTAACTGTAGCTATTAGTAATGGTTTAATCACAAAACGAGGTAAGAAGCAAGAGTAGCTACTAAAGCTAGCTGTTGCCACGTCTTGCTGGGCTGTCTTACTAGGCTGTTCAAGAATCTTAACCTCTTGTACATTGACCTTCTAATTAAGAGCAACAATATAGAGAATTTCTATGTGAACTACAATTCTTCTCATCGCTGAAATGAACCAAAGCACCTGTTAACGAACACAGATGATGTCGTTGGCACTGTGGCACAGAAAAAGAAACTCGGGTTCCAGTCGTTGTATCGCCAAGGCTTATTGTTAATTTCATGACGCGGTAGTAACAATACCAGCATGCCGACTTACTATCCACTTAACAGTACGTATTTTACCATCACCGATGTAGTACGTACTGGCAATATGTGGTAAACGTGTGTGAATCTAGGCGATGTCTTTCTCTCGCTCTCTTCCCCGTCTTTTTCCATTTCTGTTCTTCTTTCTGTTTCTCTGTATGTGCTTATTGTGTATGTCCATTATAGAGTTGCACTGGAACAATGAAGAGAGAGAGACACTCCAGGAGCGGGAGCTGGAGAAAAGGAGCAAGTGGTTGAAGCGTTAGTCCAGCAAGCAATCGATCACTGGTTCAAATGCCTGAGAAGGCAAGGTGAAAACTCTGTTGTTGAAAATCAGCCTTGTTTTCTAACAACCCCTGGCGATACGTGAATTTGATCTTCTAATACAATGCAAACATCCACTTTGCTGTGCAACACTTAGTTTAGCGTGTAACTTTTCAAATATATATTTATTTAAATACCGGGTTAGTGTTTTACACATACATCGATTCGATATTCCAGATTTCCTTATTCCCTCGGGATTCCTGTAGAACCTCAACATTTTTGGTAAGTTACCAGAAATGCCAAGCCCTAGTAGTTTATTATCTTTGAAAGGCTAACGGGACATTTTCATCCACAGTCTACTGTTAGCATCCATCCATCCGCAAATCTAGCCAGCCTGTTCATCTATGGCCTTCGGCACCATTACCATGATAGAACACAGCATACACGTCGAAACATGGAGATATTCTGCCATGAAGGGTGGTTTGAGGCTTAGTACTCTAACCGGGTATGTAATGTATTTCACTGGACTTGTCCCAAATGCCACCCTTTTCCCTACCTAATGCACTTTCTTCAACCAGGACACATATGTAAGGTAATTAGTGCACTACTGCCGACAGGCTGTAAGGTGCCATTTGGGACGTAAAGGTGATTGAAGACATGGCTGCAAGTTTCATTCACAAACACGAAATACGTCAGAGGGAGAGGGACACACACTTGTGGGGATGTAGTCTCGCCTAGGCGAGCTGGAGATAAGGAAGCGCCCACTGTCAACCTGAATGTCACATCAGTGTATGCAGCGTGTTTGCGTGTGTCCAGCCCTTTAAATGTACACGAAACACAATGCTATTAGAGATGATTGATGCAGTTTCTCTTTACATTCAGAGCGTTGCAAGATATAGTTTGATTGATTATTTAAGGTGATTTCCCATCAGACAGACTCGTACTTTAATACAGTGAATGCAGTCCCTGCAAACGTGGAAACCCTGCTTAATGTAAACAGTGGAACAGCACTACTTAAATGTAGCCTCGCGGATTAAATCCAGCCCCAAATTCCTCATATGTCTTTTCTATTTATGAGACAGATGACAGAAAATAGCTTCTTCAGATGTTCCGTCCTGCAATGCTGCCAGCTCTCACCTTCAGGTCCAGGTGTTGTGAATGCAGCGGCCAGGGCATGCTCTGTGCCTTCCCTCCCGTCCTCCAGGCCTGACCCAGGGTGTGTGCCCGTCTTCTGTGCCCTCCCTGAGGACTGCTAACCCCTGATGTCCTGGATGACTAAACGACCATTACGAAGGTTTGGCTCCTCTGCCGTTGTTGAGAAGAGGTCGTCCACGGCAACGCTCTAGATGGACAAATCCTCTGTTCACCTGGTCATGTTGACTGGAAGACTCTGACGGTACTCTGTGTGTGTGTGTTTGGGTGTGTTTGTGTGTGTGTGTGTGTGTGTGTGTGCGCCAGCGCGCATGTTTGTGGATTCGGACCCAAGGTCATGAGTGTCTAACCTCTTGTAACGTCAGACAGGAAAAAAATAGGCAATGGCTGCCTGTCAATACCCCCAGGATTGGAAGGAATGAATGAAAGAAAGTCCATCAGTTCGTGATTGGGCATTACGCAGTGCTTTCAACTCCGCCGCTAAAACAGGCCTGTTAAGGGGCCGCTGAGAGGTTCTACATAAGAGACTAGGGCTGCGTCCCAAATGGCAGGCTATTCTCCAAAGTGCACTACGTTTGGAACGCAGACTAACCTTCTCTGAGGAAAAAAGCTGTCATGTTACGTCTGGCCGCGATGCGATGCTCTGACGCTGAGCTGGAACTGTGCCTCAGCATGCGGGAGAATATCCGGCCAGAAAAACCTCAGAGCAGGAGAATTCCGTCTTAAGAGCGGCGAACGATGAGATGTTTGCTTTCGGGTTCAACCGACGAAATGTAATGAGACACACGATTGAGGGGTCCTGTCTTAGAATGATGGGCCTGCACATCGATTCTACACCATCCAGTTTCGCATGTCTCACATGGGTCGTTTGGTTGCTGCTCAACTACAACAAGTCTGCTGGCACGAGGGAAGCCAGACGCTTGGTAAGCGGTAACGTCACCATCTTCCAACTGAGCAAATGCCACCGAAGACGCCTTGCCGTTTTGACAGGCTAGCCAGCTACGGTCGTTTACAGTTTACCTAACAACCACGCGCACACTGTAGTTCGAAGGCTTCCCGGGGAGAACACGTTCAGAAAACGTGGCGGGTTCATCTGGCAGGCTTGGCATTGTCAGGAGATTCACCTCACCGTGCGCCTATGCATTAAGTGTGGTCGGCTCAAACACGTCTCACTTGTTTTCCCAATAATCATCACGGTTCATTTTCGCTGGCACTCGGTGGAATGTTGTTGCCATGTGTTGAGCTGCTAAGGGTGGTTGAATGAAATCCTGTTCCACCAGGTCATCAGTGATCTTACGGTTTACCTGCACCGCCCTGCGTGACTGGCAGCTGAGCGTGCCACAGCGTTCACCACGGGACTTTACTTCTCGGGGATTTGCGCTCAGGTGCTCGACACAGAGACCAAATTCTGTGGGCTTTCTGGGATGTCTGTTGTGGCCCACAGCGTGTTCATTAAGTATTTACTATCTCTGTTAGGCCGGAAGCTTCCCCCCACTCTGGCTCACGTGCTTCTGTTTAACTCGGGGAGATGAGAGGTTTGGGGATTGATGCTGTCCTGCGCCAATGTCACATCACGGTTGCCTCCCAAATTGTATTCCATTCCCTATTTAGTGCACTGCTTTTGTTTTAACCAAAGGACCCTGGTTAAAAAAAGGAGCTGTATGCAGGAAATAGGGGGCCATTTGGGCTGCAACCTAGGTGCTGTTAAGACCAGACAAAACTGGATAATCATATTACACTTGTTTCGGAGAATGTCGGGCTATTAAATAGATTCCATTGGTAAGACAAGATAGTTTGATTGGAGGCGTCATGAAAGAACAACCTGGTTAGTTCTAGCTCTCTGGATTCGGCTGTGACATCACCGGGCACTGAGTCCTGATTGGTCCAAGAGCACTGTTGTTGTCGTGTTGCTTCGGTCAACAAACAGAGATAAAGATCCATTTGTGTGCTTATGGGGCTAACCTGAAGGGACATTGTATACAAAATATGGAAACCAAAAAGACGGTTTATAAACACACGCTGACTCTCTCTCTCTCTCTCTCTCTCTCCCTTTTGTTTATAATCAGGTTGAATGTGTTCAGTGTGCTTTTAACCAGGGAAATACAACCTAATTCACTGGGCTGGTGACCTGTCTACCTGTGCAGGTGTGTTCGGGTGATGCCAAGTGGGTGTGTAGTGTTGTTGACCAAACTGGGTCAACCCATGGCTATTCATAGATTGTTGTATTCAGGTAGTCCCCGCAGTGATCACCACTGGTTAAACATGTTTAGTAACAACCTTGTTGACAAAGGCGTAGTTGAAGTATGAGACTGCATTAATACTAAGGCCAGGAGTAAAATGTCCGTAAACACCTAACAACACCGGACAACATATCTGCTCTCATTCTCCCTGACTCACTGTGTCTCCCTCTCAGTCTTTCCATCTCTTCCTCTCTATCTTTCCCTCTCTCCTTCCCTCCCTCTTTTTCCCTCCAATAACAGCAACAGTAGCCATATAGGTTACATGCAATACGGTATATTGAAACCTATTACTCTCTCCATCTATTTCTCTCACTCTCACCCTCTCACCTATCCCTTTTCCTCTCTCAATGTCTCTCTGCACCTACTTACTGCTCTCTGTTCTCTCTCTCTCTCACTCTCTCTCCTCTTTCTTTCCGTCTCTACCTCTCTCTTCCTCGCCCCCCCCCCTCTCTCTCTTTCTCTCTCTGACAGTTCATAGGTCTGTTTAGCATGGTCTCCCCTCCCCTAGGGCTGGTAGCTCCTCCCCCTTCCTAGAGGACAGGATAGTTTGAACCAAGAGGAGGGTAAAGTGGGAGGAGAGGGAAGGACAGGGGGAGGAGGGGGAAGGAGAGGGGGAGGAAGGGATGGTTAGAGCAGATGGAGTTTAAATTCATTCGTGCCAGTGAGATGGAAGAGGAAAGCACACGGTGCCTGGAAATGGATTTACCCTCACAGACTCTGCTGAACTAACTGCAAGGCACCGACAAACCATTAATCACAAGGCTATACAGTGCAGACATACTGACTGACAAAGTCTGGCTGTCATTTACCTCCAGCCTCACACACCGTACAGGCTCTGTGGAGCACACCGACTTTGAGACTGGCAGCTCAGACCCTGGTCTCCTGATCTGGACCGGAGTAAACAAACAAAACCGATTCGATGATCCCAACACCAACACGGGCACGTGGGTCACCGCATGGACGCCTCCACTGAATCACCGGGACAGACATGAGGATTTAGAGGTGTTTTGTGACACATCACTGAAGAGGACCACAAGGCAAAGTAAGTCTCTACCAGCTCATGTTAGCATTTTCTCTGCCTTTCTCTTTGCTGCCTAGTAACATAATCCTTACCGGTTGTAGGGGCTGTGTCTGTACACAGCCGTTAATAACAGTGAATATTCAGTGAGCTCTGTGTGTGTGTGTGTGTGTGCGTGTGTGTGTTTCTGTGTGTGTCATGAAATTGAACGCATCGTGACTCTTTTACGATGACTGCGTAAGAATAGACAGAATGGCACAACATAATACTGAAAGTTTAATGATAAACCGGCAGTCCCAGATCTTCAGGCATGTCTCTTTGAAGAAAAGAGCAGTTAGTGTGCAACTTATCTCTGTTAGTTTGTTGACTGTATAAATGACCTATAGAGCGGAGCCTGTAGAGCAGAGGTTCCCTGCCTTTCTTTACATTCAGGATGCGTCACATGGGACCTGTGAATATTTTGGTGGTTATAAAGCAAATTTCCCGCATATTTATGTAGTGTGACATCACAACATATTTTGGGTTGGTATTAAAATAATGTGTATAAAAACAACTTAGTTATAGATATTCTGGTTTACAACGAGTGATCAGATCAACTGTTGGTGGCAAAAGTCACATATTACATCAAATTACTTGTAATTTTTTTTTTTTTTTTTTTTTGAAATAATTTTCTACCTAAAGGTGAGCTGGGAACCCTTTGAGTGGAGATTCCTTTTGGAGGTCCTGGGAATTGTCACGCTGTCCAGTGCAGTTAATCGTCAGTATAATCCCTTTTGATGTTGACGGAAAATAATTAGTCTCTCCCTTTTCCTGACAAGGACAAAAAGGCCTGTTCCCTGTATACTGCCTACGTACATCACCCCTTGATCGCAAAAATGCCTTGGTAGCTTTCTATTTTAAAAAAAAATCAGTAAAAAGAAATGATTTAATTATTTGATTCTCTATTTGTTTTGTTGTGAATACTTACCAGTGTATGTTTAATGTTATTATCTAATATTAAGTAATAATTTCTTTAGTAAGTATTGTCAAATAAATTGATCTTTCCTTTTGAGTTCCCTTTGGCACATTGTGCAGTAAGGCTATGCATATTTCAATCAGAGAAATCACAGGAAAAGACAGATGTTCAAATGACTCTCTTGATTATGCGTCCTGAGCTTCCATCTGGAAAACAAATAATTTTTTGTCCTAAAGGACCCAGCTTGTCTTGATGACCCAAATACATTTGGAACTTATGAGGATCTGATCATATCAATGGAAATATGATAAACATCCTAAAGGATAAACATGGGAATAACTGAAAGTAGCTACGTTCGGTGTTATGTGCTCTGTACATAAGCATTTGCCTTCATTGCACATTTATACATCCCACCTATAACATACGTCATTCTTAATTATTTCACTTGCAAATTTTCTGCAATCTTCTATTTGCACTTCTGGTTAGATGCCAACTGCATTTCGTTTATACTGTACTTGTATGACAATACAATAAAATTGAATCTAATCTAAATCTAATCTAATATCATTTGATGACAATGTTTGGCCTAATTATTATCTTCTTGATCAGATTAAATACAAATAAATACCAGGAATAGAACAGAAGTCCCCCGTTAAGTCTATGATTTGTCACTATTATTCATTGTACACATAAGGAGAATATAGTGTATGTATGTTTGTGCCATTTTTATGAACCGTAGATCAGTCTAGACGTTTCTGTAGGATGTGGTTATCTCTCCAACCATGTCTCTCTCCTTCCTTCCACTGCTCTAGGATCTCTCAGGCAGGACAGGACACACATGAGGAGATTGACCATGCACTGACAGAAAGGTGAGAGCCAAGAGAGAAGAAAAAGTAGAGATAGTGGGAGGAATATAAAGGGAGAGGTAGAGGTAGAGAGATAAAGGGAAAGGGAGAAGGATAAAGTACTCACCATGTTTTTTTTATTATTTTCTGCTGTGTGTGTGTGTGGGCGTGTATGTGTGTGAGTGTGTGTGTGTATTACTGTATAGGCATGTATGTGTGTGTCTTTCTGTCACACTAACCAAAACGTTCCATGTTAATTGATTAATACATTTATGAATCTTTAAATTGAACCCAGGTATCCACTTATATTGTTTGAATTGCACATAAACTAAATTAAAATGGCTCTGATTGATTTTTATTTTTCAATATTTAAATATGATATGTATTGTGCTGAACATCATTATCCTGATGTTTATTATTATTAAGTAATAATTTCTTTAGTAAGTATTAAATAAATTGTTCTTTCCTTTTGAGTCCCCTTTGGCACACTGTACAGTACTGCTATGCATATTTCAATCAGAGGAAAAGACAGATGTTCAAATGGCTCTCTTGATTATGCGTCCTGAGCTTCCATATGGAAAACAAATCATTGGTTTGTCCTAAAGGACGCAACTTGTGCTGATAACCACGATTACATTGGGAATTTGTGTGGATATGATCGTATATATGGAAATATGATTTAAGTGGGTACATCAAAGTGTAATGAAAAGGAGAATGTGACTGAATATGGCTTTGTTTTGTGTTCTGTGTTATTCATTCTGTTCTGTGTTTTGTGTTGTCTTCTATTTTCTGTATTCTGTTGTGACATCACTTGGCCCATTTCTCCCCTTATCATTTACCTGACACCTTTTAAAGTGTTTTTTTAAGTCAATAGAGATTAGTAACTGGTTGACCAACTGAGAGGGACCTGCAGTCTGACAATATAAGAGCACTATTAGTTAATGATACAATATATTACAAGAACAGTGATCAATAGAGTTGTGAACCAGACGTTATCAGTTTCGACCTAGGACTTGGCCCCAGCCCTGTGCTGGCAGGAACAGCAGAACAGTCAGTTTCATTACGGTTCACGTCAGTTCTGGAACCAACCCGCTGTTCCAGTTCCAGTGCCCCCCCCCCAGGCAACCGAGACCCACAGGTCCAGGTCAACCAGCGACACACAGACGTGTAACTTCAATGCAGGCTGGTGAGGGACAGCTGTGTCGGTGTGTGCAATGAGGTGCGGCCACTTAGAAGGTCGTCCTGGCTGTGGACGGTGCTGTGGGACCGCGTTGGCCTGTGTGTCGCAGGTCCTTCACAGGGCCGTACAGACCAAACGGCTGAAAGGGGGTTTGTGGAACAGAGGCGGACAGGGATTCCAGTATGGCGGCATTTGGATTTTGACTTTAGTAGTTTAAACGCAGAGAGCGCTGAGGACATTCTCGTACGGCCTGAATGTTCATTTTCATTTAAAACTGACTGGACAAGGTTACTAAACGGTTACACAACTCCCAGTATTCGTGACTAGTAGGGGCTCTGATTTGAGGAGTAACAGATTTGCAACATAAAATTATGACTATCAGCATTTTAAAATGTATGTCTTGGCAGGGTCTTTGACTCCCACGAAGTCACTGTGATGGGGCAGGGTCATACGTTAGATGCTGCATTGGAAATGAACATCACATGAAATTATTACACCAAGTGCTAATAAAAATGGCCCACCTCGAGCAGTATTGAACACAGGTTGAAAACGATTGCTTTAGACAGTGGGCCTACACACACAAGGTCAACTCACGCATTATTTCCAGGAAGGCAGGCTGATTGCTGCGGTGTTGCATGTGTGTGTGTGTGTGCGTGTGTGTGTGTAATTGTGTGTGTACTTTTGTTTTTGTGTTGTATAATGTTCATCGTTTTCTTTGCCTTACAGCCAAAAACAATCCAAGACTGTGGTAATTATAAACTGCTTTTTAGTGCAATATAACACAATAGTATGTACATCATAATAAACTGTAACAACTGATCTCAGTCAGTACATTATAACACAAAAACACACAAAGGAGAAACCTTTGGGCAAAACTACAAACATCCTCATGTTCCCGAGGCACTGTTGAGTATAAATGGTGTATTTATGAGTTTGTAGCTTCATCCTTTAGGTCCACGCAATAAACTTCAAAAAACAGCTGTTGACGGCTCTACAGACATTTGTATGTAACTCTGGCTATGAAAGATTTCATTGTTTTTCACTTCAGAACATGAAACATATTTATTGTTACATTTCAGAAGATGAAACATATTTACTATTACATTTCTGAAGATTAAACATACTTATTATTACATTTCAGAAGATGAAACAGTTATTATTACATTTCAGAAGATGAAACATACTTATTATTACAACATTTCAGAAGATGAAACATACTTATTATTATATTTCAGAAGATGAAACATACTTATTATTACATTTAAGAAGATGAAACATACTTATTATTAAATTTCAGAACGTGAAACATACTTATTATTACAACATTTTAGAAGATGAAACATACTTATTATTACATTTCAGAACGTGAAACATACTTATTATTACAACATTTTAGAAGATGAAACATACTTATTATTACATTTAAGAAGATGAAACATACTTATTATTACATTTCAGAACGTGAAACATACTTATTATTACAACATTTTAGAAGATGAAACATACTTATTATTACATTTCAGAAGATGAATGTCATATTTCATGACATTCTTTTCTGGAAAATATTTTGTGCAATTCTTTTAATTTTGCCGTAGGGGAAAGCGAACATGGAGCTATTGGGTGGAGATACATCGTACTTTCCTGGATTTCTACACATTTTGCAACGACTTGCCATGTCCATATGATATCTGATGGAGAATGAAAACGACCCCTTGGCATGTGCACTTTGTGCTAAGCCAGTATTCAGTTACAATAACTCCAAGTCTGCTTTAGATAGCTGGCTGATTGAGTATGAATCAAAAAATGATTTGCTGATACAATATGGCTGATTGAGTAACTGTCAGTGATTGAGAGAACAAGAGAACTGTTGATGCACAACCAAATTTAGAAGTGGCATCTGTTAAATTCTACTAATTACCCCCAATAGTAAGTTTAGACTAGACTAAATGTGTGTGCCTGTGTGTGTGCGTTTGGATGTGTGTGTGTGTGTGAGTGAGTGAACCGGCGGCATTTTGATCCAAGTCACATTTTGGCACGTCTCATTTAGCCTGGTTTGACGGATGGACACTCACAGAACGTGTGAGCGGTGAGAGCGAGAGATTTGAACAGAGAGGGGGAGGGTGGAAAGAGATGGGGGGAGACTGAGGCAGGGGGTGTGAGAGAAGGGTGTGAGGGGAATGGAGATGTGTGAGGGGTGAAGAGGTAAAGGAAAACAGACGGTTCCGCACGCTGTAAAAAAAAACCCTGTCATCTTATCTGTAATGTTATATTGAGGTATATTGATTGCTGAGTGAGAGAAGGACCGAGAGGAGATGTTGAAAGATGTATCTGACCCACAGAATGTTTTCCCAAGCACTATAACTACCTGCTTGAAGTGGGGGCTGACTGCCTAGGGTGCTGGAAACATAGCTACGAGCTTCTGTAACACAGAGAAGGGAGGGGCAGAGAGAGGGAGGGAGGAAGAGAGACAAGGGAGGGACAGTGGGAGAGGGGGAGGGAGAACAGAGAGTAGGGAACAGAGGAACGGAGGTATCTAAGGTGTGAAGGTGGAAAGGAAGACAGATGGCTCCACACATGGCAGAATATGGTCAGAGTACCTGTGATTTGAAATATTTAAATATTAAGTGATAGTTCACAGATTCTTTTTTAGAAGTTGAATAATCTCACCAATTTGTTAACTTACAAATGGATGAATACACTGCCTAAGTAATATTGTTTATAATACTATAATACTAATAATATTCTATTAATAATAAAGTAAATATATTGAGATAAGAAATGTATCGCCCGATAATATAAGATAATTTAGCATATGAAACAAACAAATGTGTACCCGAATTATCATTTAATGTAATATTACAAGACTAGTGAAGGACAAGTTCCGGGCAGTGCACTCATTTACCTCTGCCTAAAAAAGGGATCGGGTTCATTTGTTTTAATCAGGGTAAAAGCTTCAAGGTGAAGAAAAGCAGACTGAATTTTAAGCTCTAAAGGGAGTGAGACTGGGCTCCACTCCATCTAGCAAAATAATATGACAGAACAATTCAGTGAACTTTGAATGAAGGTTCTGAATGGGGCTGCTTGTTTTCTGGCAGTGAGGTTAGCAGAGATTGGATTGAATGAGTCACAGCACTACACAAATCAAAACAAATATAAAGAATAGCCGATGTAAAGAGAATGTGTGTGTGTGTGTGTGTTTGTATATATATATATATATATATACAACCAATATATATATTGGTTATATATTTTGGTTTTTGTTCTGTCACATACAACTATCTTGGACAGAAGTTTGATGTTGCTGGCTAGCGGGGGAATCAATTGAGGAGTTTGGCCATGAGGTTTAAACCAGGCTTAATATTACTTGTTCAGTCTTCCTGTGGTCATGAAGCTTCAGGCTGAGAGCCATGGGCCAAGCATGGACTCAGCAACTCATGAAAGGCTCTGCGGAAAATTAACAACAAGACTGTTCAAGTGTGAGAAAGTGTCAAAGGGGTTTTCTTAATGTACTTTTCTATATATTTTCTTTCGGGGGGGGGCTGTTTCTTTGACTGAGACAGTGTGGAAAGACAGAGGAGAGAGTTGTTTTTCGGTAAGTGCATTGGGCCTGATTCAAACCCACACTGCAGCAGTACATGTCCATTGTAGGCAGCGGCCCAGACCACTGGATCACACTAGGCCACAGATAGTGGCTAGGATTTCACACACGCCACACGTGACTTCATCTTCCTGGGGCAAAAAAAAATGGCTGCTTCGGTACACCAAGTGGATGTACTGCTCAAGTGGATCTACGCCACCTCCACCACACATCTCTCAGCCATGGAAGGCATTGAACAGTGATGAATTTCAGGGGCTAGCCCGAGCCTCCGTCCTCCTGGACCTGCACAAGAACTCCCTGGGCTTCATGTGAAAGGCCAGTAGGAAACTGGACTCTAGTCGTGCGGGCTTTGGCATCCGGAGTCGAGACGGAAAAGGAACGACACACAGACTGAGCCAAGGGACCTCTGTGCGGTCTCGGCCGACTCCTGTGTGCTTGTGGCGGATCCTGCCACCACTGTTTGAAGGTCCCCACTGCACTGAGGACAACCCTTGACCACCTCTACACAGTGAGGTCGAGGGCACTGGAATGTGCCGGAAGGTTGCCATAGGTACGGGCATTCAGACCTTTACTGGAGAGGCCAAGTGAAAGGTTCCGCCAGCAAAGTGCCTACCGTGATCCCCTCTGTATTTTACACCCCAAACTGAATGTAATGTCAACGGCTACTGTTCATTCAAGACCTCAGTATTTGTTGTTTTGTCTCCTGGCTAATCAGTTCTTTTGTAAGACGGCTGCTCCTTTGACCTCTACATGGACCTGACCTTTGACCTCTACATGGACCAGGCCTTTGACCTCTACATGGATCAGGCTTTTGCCCTCTACATGGATCTGACCTTTGACCTCTACATGGACCTGATTTTTGACCTCTACATTGACCAGACCTTTGCTGACAGGCTGCTTAAATATCAGCCACTGTTAGTTCTGAACTGCCTAAGTTATCAAATCAAGCTTCCGATACATTACTGATTTTCGGCCATAATTATTATTCACAGGCTGACAGTATGCTGGTAGAGTGATCAGATAGCAGCTCTGACAATTGTCTTTCTCACATACACTCACTATTAGAAATATGTTGCTGTCCTTCCTACATTTGAATGTAATGTGTAAGCTAAAATATTTCAGAGTGCGCTTGAGCGCCTGTCTGCAGTTTCCGATCTTCACCCCGTTACTACTGTCAAGTCCCAGCAAAATGCTTTGTGCACCAATGATCCGGTTTCGAACAATGGGGACCGTGCCTTTTCCTCCCACGCGCCACCTCTTTGGAACTTCCTTCCTGACAGTCCCAAGGCTGTGCAGACCTTAACAGACACCTCCGAAGACACAAAGACCTTCCTCCGACAATTCTTGCCATTACGATACTAATGAATTTGAATTTTTGATATTGTTATTGACGTATATACAACACAAAACAGAAGGGAACACATAAACAAAAATTAAGACTTTAAATGGTGCAAGGAAAATTTCCCGTGGCTGCAGATTGGAATAAAATTATCTAATTTCAAATCCTTTAACAATGTGTTCCAAAGAGGTCAGCAAAGGTAAATGCACTTGTTTGTGGTGTTGAGGGCGTTTATATTAAATAGAGTTTGAAAATCTGTAGCCATCTGAGCTCCCTACTCCGGACCAGACATGACCCCTAGCGATAGGTTTTTGAGCGGACTGTGCTCTTCCTCTGTCTCCCTCGGCATACATGTCTCCCTAGCCTCTCCTTCCTAATTCTATCAATAAAAATAATAAAATACCCCAATATAAATAAAATGTATTAAAGAAATCCGCAGAGGGTAATTTCCATGACTCTGTAATGTGAGTAAAGTGCCCACATATATTGGCAGCTGCCCTAAGATGAAAAATAACATACCACTGTGTCTATAACTTACACCTAAGGACGGCAATCCAGCTAAGTAATATAGTGCAAGTTTCGCGGATCGAGATTCTTCATTGAGCTTCATTGTTTTGTCCAGGGCTAGGCTTAATCCAGGTCTGGGAATTTTGCCCATGAAGCACAATAATGTTCAGGTGTTTGTCACAAATCTAAGGGCTTCATAAAACTGTTTAGCCTGTGCAGGCAAAACCCTGGAACGTTGGTATTCATGTGCAGAATATCACCATAACCCCCAAAAAAGTATTTTCCTGCTTGAAATGAAGAAGACTTTTTCCTAAAGAAAAATCCCATCTTAAGGGTATACTTTCAAATAAGCTGTTGAAGAAGAGCTTCGTCAACATATACCAGAATTCCAGTTGTTTTGTTTTCCTGGCTCATAATACCAGTTTGAGGTTGTAAGAGGTTGTGTTGGACCGCATTGAATACCATTTGCAATGTGCAAAATGTCTCATTTAGTGTGGGACCTGTGTGTAGATGTACCTTAGCATCAGCAATGTCTTTGCACAGGTCATCTACATGAATAGTGAACGATAATGACACCGGAATGGAACCCTGTGGCACTCCAGTATGTACAGGAAGCATGTCATTACAACAAACGCTTATCTTGAAAGGCCAGTTTTGTAAATCTATGCTTTAACAGAAGTTCTGCTTTGTGAAGTGCCTAATATGTGATTTATGCAAATCATACTTGACATGCGTTCTGTTTGACGTGAAGGCAGTGCTACAGGAGAGTGTCTTTTTTTCCGGACAACAGTGCGGGGTGTAAAACAATAGTGAGCCAGAACTGAGCCAAAAGTAGTGGCATCCAAAAGTAATGGCAGTACATCGTAAATAGCACTCTTTCCCTATAGACCCTGGCTGATGTTAGGACACCAAGACATACTCTTCCTGTATGTTAGTGTTTTGTGGTCTGTAATTAACCTTCAGTGTTGGGCAATTCAACAACAATCTGTCCAGTTATGTTTTTTGGATGCACCAACTGTAACTTAAATGAAAATGGAGGTTCTGGAACACGGAACATGGTTGAAATCCAATGATGTCCTTGGGGCACACTCAACAACGAGTACCAGGGAGTCCTTTTGGAATTCCAAGCATCCGTCTTTCTGAGTGAGACTGCGGTAAACCGACGTCTTGCTCCTCGCTCGAGGGATGATGTCTAACAGTGATTATTAAACAGTACATGTAATTGGGAAGGAGGAGGAAAGGACTGAAGAGGCTTTATCCACACCAGCCAGGGAGACCGCAGGCACTTACGTACGTTCTACACATTTATTTTTACAATTATCAAACACCGCCCCGTAAAGTATTCCATATCCTCAATACATGTCTCAAAGTTACTCACCATCATGGACCTTGGTGTTTCAGTCTGTTTTTCTCCAGTTTGGTGCCTGACAAACCGGACGAGAACAGTTGGCGTTCGGATTGAGCGTGGGCACCAACTGTCCCTGGTTCAGCATCTAAAATAAGATGAAGATCATTACCACCGTAGCATGGTCTGTCATTCACAAGGTCTCTGTCTGGGTGCTTAGTCAGGTCATGGGTCATAGGGAGTACAGATTGAACAGGTCATGGGTCATAGGGAGTACAGATTGAACAGGTCATGGGTCATAGGGAGTACTGATTGAACAGGTCATGGGTCATAGGGAGTACTGATTGAACAGGTGATGGGTCACAGGGGGTACTGATTGAACAGGTCGTGGGTCACAGGGAGTACTGATTGAACAGGTCGTGGGTCACAGGGGGTACTGATTGAACAGGTCGTGGGTCACAGGGAGTACTGATTGAACAGGTCATGAGGAACGGAGTGAGAGAGAGGAGGAGGAAAGGAGAGGGGAAAGGGAGAAAGATACGTATGTGGGAGAGCGAGAGAGAGAGTCGGGAGCAGGAGACTAAAAGCAACTAAGTGAACCCTTCTGTGACCATGATTATCTTATGATTATCTCCGGGGATAGCCTGTCAGGTAGGAGTGTGTGTGTGTGTGTGTGTGTGTGTGCACGTCTGTGAGTGTGTGTGTCAGAGACTTTATCCAGAGTTAAAGACACAGTCGCAAGGCCATCAAGAGAGGGCGGGGAGGAACGGACTGGGAGGGGCAACCGGAGCATAAAGAAGCCTCTTATGATTTTAGATTAAAGATGAAAAGGGCTCCTGGGGTCCCCAGGTTCAGACATGCTGACCAAGAGATTCACTGATTAAAAACAGGCAAGTGGCAAGACAAGAGAGCAAGTGTGGTGGGGGCTCCACCTTAAACACAACTATGAAATGTCCCCTTTATCTGCCTGAAAAGTACCCATTATTTACCTGATTAAAAACTGAGATCCAAGTCCCATCGCTGTAATAAAATACAATTTATCAGTTGTTAATCTGGCACAAATTATTGGAGAAAAATATGATTATTTAGTATATAGTTTGATAAATGGCCCAAATTGATGTGACAGCTATACCTTCATTACAAGAATGTGCATCAATTCTTCATGTGTGTTCAGTAATATAACTTTTTTTTAAAGGAACTGTGGTGCAAGGGAGACAGTCCTACGCATTTCTCTTTTTAAATAAACATTTCAAATGGATTTCATTTCAAACTTCCTATTTCTCTAGTCAGGTACTTATCTTAATGAATGATATCAGCAAAATGCCTGTAATAAGTGGTCTGTATGGTTGGTGTCACTGTTTATCATCCCAGCTTCTGCAGAGATACGTTCTGTTAAAGTACTATTGAACCTATCACCACATATGGAAATGTCTACTGTAAGGTTCCTGATATTTGGTTTGTAACCCTATGGGGATTCACAGATTGCAGAAATGGTCTTACCACACACACACACACAACCACTACGTTATCATAAAATTTCATGATTCATCGTTTTTTTGCTTTATATTTTCCCTAAACTCTAACATGAAAGCGAACCCTAACCTTAACCCAGCCATAACATTTACCTTAGTAACTTAGCTTGTATACCTAAACCTAACACTAACCTTGATTCCTAAACCTAACACTAACCTTGAATCCTAAACCTAACACTAACCTTGATTCCTAAACCTAACACTAACCTTGATTCCTAAACCTAACCTTGATTCCTAAACCTAACCTTAACTCTTAACCCTAACGTTAACTCCTAACCCAGCGCAGCCCTAACCGTAACCTTTATAAATTAACTTTTATGCCTAAACCCAACCTTTACCTTGAATCCTAACCTTAACTCAGCCCTAACCATAGCCTTAACTCCTAACCTTAACCTTAACTCAGCCCTAACCATAGCCTTAACTCCTAACCTTAACCTTAACTCAGCCCTAACCATAACCTTAACTCCTAACCTTAACCTTAACTCAGCCCTAACCATAACCTTAACTCCTAACCTTAACCTTAACTCAGCCCTAACCATAGCCTTAACTCCTAACCTTAACCTTAACTCAGCCCTAACCATAGCCTTAACTCCTAACCTTAACCTTAACTCAGCCCTAACCATAACCTTAACTCCTAACCTTAACCTTAACTCAGCCCTAACCATAGCCTTAACTCTTAACACTAACCTTAACGCAAAACTGTGCAAAACCATTTTGAAATGTAGGTCCTGACTTTGTTTCATCTTTTCATCAAATGAAAAAGATGAAAGACATTTTGGGTAATTTTGTCCTGAAAGGGTAGGGAAAGAACAGACACACCCACACACAAGCACACGCAGACATATGGGCAAATGCCACACATATGGATGTGCAGGCATATTATGTGCACACAGACAGACACGCACATACGCGCACACACACACACACACACACACACACACACACCCACGCTGTGTTGGGCTGTCACACCTTCGAATTAGACCCAGGTTCAAAGACTATTTGAAATAATTTCAAATACTTTATCTTTGCCTGGTCGAACTTGCCTGGCTTAATGGACAGATGGAATAGTCCCAGTGTTGCAAACCTTGTGAGACAGCAAAGAGCAAACATTCAGTGTAGTGAGATAATGAAGTGAGGTAGTGGGATAATGACATTCAAATAGTATTTGAACCCAGGTGTTTTCTACTGATACATTCCTCTGGAAGAGAGCGCCACAGTTGGTAACACTTTAGAGAAATAGATCATACCGTTTTATCATGCTTACCAGGCAGTATGAACAGTATTTTTAGCAGCAAATGACCAATTAAGTGGCTGTGGTATGACTGAGTACAGTCCTTGTAATGTCTTGTCAGTCACACCCAATTAAGAAATAATAAGTGGTTTTAAGTCACTCCAGTTTTGACAACAACCTGTTGATGTTCATTAAGTAACAGGTAGGCTGTAATAACAGGTTGTAACTGACTGAGTTAAGTAAAAATAAATAAACGAATAGACAAATAGAAGGCTTTGGAGTTAAGTCAAAATAAATAGATAAGTAGAACATATACAGAACATATATAACAAAAGGACATCTCATTTCTTGATGACATGAGTCAGGTGCCACCAGCTTTCCCTATGATAATAATAGAGACCCTATGACCTCATTTCCTGTCTTCTTCTCTGTTTCCACCCTCCGCGCCTCCTCCACGTCACACCCTTTATCTCTCTTCACCTCCTCTATTTCTTCCACTGCCTTGACGTTCCCTCTTTCACTTCCTCCACCCCCTCCCCTCCATCACCCCCCCCACTACTCTCTTCCTCTCCATCCATCCACCCCTCCCTTTCTCTTTTTATTTGGTCATGGTTTCTCTTCATCCCACGACTCTGTTTGTCAAATTGTCAGTTTCATTCATATCAGTTGTATTTACTTTAATGCTATTTATTTTTAAGAGGGAGAAAATAATCCTGATTTTATTGGGATCAAGAAAGGGTGTGATTGCAGGGGAGGGAAGAATGCACGCAAAGGAAGGGGGGAGAAAAAAGAGGAGGGATGGAGAGAGCAGAGTAGAGCGAGAGGAAGAATGTTTAGGAGAGATTATGAAAGTGAAGGAGTGGGAGTGAAGGGATGGAGAGGGGGATATTGAGAACAAGAGGGATAAGGAGAGAGTGATAGAGAGTTAGGGATAGACTGAGGTATAGGTATAGAGAATGACTGATGGATAGAGAGAAAGAGGAATTGAGATTGAGGTTTACAGAGATTGGGGATAGACAAGGAGTCGGTGAGGTATAGAGAACAAGAGGGACAGAAAAAGAGGGATAGAGAGCGAGAGGAATATATAGAGAAGGATATAGGGAGAAGCTGTCAAATCAAGCTGGGGAAAGTATGAGAAAGAAAACAAACTGAGAGCTGGACCTACGTCAGACAGAAGGAGAGCTAGACAGACAGACCAACACACAGCTTCACTGAACTACATACATACTGACAGGAAATACTCAGTAAAGCATATTAACTCTTTTAAATTGGAATTTAATACTGTGTCAATCATGGAAAACATTTAATCAAATAATGAGATTTCAATTGTTTATTTTTTGTCAAATATTGTTACTAAACATATCATTCAAACAAAATATTTGCAAAACGTTCGCATAGTCGGCATAAAGGACGAGTTTGTTAGACGATTGTATAACAGGACAATGGCATTGCCTGTAAAAGCTATTAAAAGCCTCATGACAAACCTACCAGGAAGATCAAAATCAATGAAACAAAGTGTCTTTCGAAAGCGCCTAGAGAAATAGAGATAGCGTGAGTGGACCGGTCCTAATCAGAGCTCTTCTATTTTAGTGCTCAGCCTCTCCGTTTTTCTCTCGGCTTCGCTCACTCTGTTCATCTCTTTGTCAGTCTGTGTGCCTGTGTCTGTCATTCTGTCCATCCATCCGTCTCACGTTTTTTTCTTGCTTGAAGTATGCAGCTGTTTCAACAAGGTCCCTGGGTTTGTTTCTGTGATTCTGACCCTGGAAGAAGTCAAATAAAAGATGCAAGAAGGATTGGCCAGATGTTTGGAAAGAGAGAGCGCAACAACGTAGGGAGGAAAAGAACGACAAATTCCCCGTCGAACAATTTGACAGGCATTTAATGATCATTCAATCAACCTGGGGTTATCCCAAGCTAATAAACAGACAGTTTATTATCAAATCTTAGCCATGCAGTTCATTCCATTGCCTGTGGAAGCTGTTTACTCGTATGCTTTGGTAGAATAAAGGACTTTAGGATTAGGTCGTTTCCGCAGGCACTCTCTGCCCTCTCTCTCCCTGAAACAAACAAAGGAGGAGATTTTATCAATATTAGTTTCTGAATACCACTGTTCTGTTTTTGTTATTTTGCAGGCATGGAAACCATCTCCGGGGAAACGGGCTGGGATAGATTGGGCCGGCCCTCTCTGGCGTCCGTGGCGACAGGAAGATCCAACCTCACTTCCTCCCTCTTCTCCGACTTCTCGTCGCTCAATGGTTCCCACGGAGGCGCGGGGTCCTATTACTGGATCATCCCTGAGAACGTCACGTCCACCACGCCCTACGCCCTACCCCAGCCCAGGGTGAGAGATCTGGGCCTGGCCCGGGCGGAGATAGGGGTCCTGGGCTTGGTGCTGGCCCTGACCACCCTGGGGAACGGCTTTGTGCTGTGGGTGTTGCTCCGGAGGCGGAAACACAATGCGCCCATGCACTTGTTTATGGTCAACCTGTGTCTGGCTGACCTGGTGGTGGCGCTGTTCCAGGTGAGACTGCTGGACAACCCCTCAAACCCTCTTGGTACTGATTGTAAAAAAAAATATATAGTTTTTGTTTTTATTATATAAATGCAATTGTTGTCAATTGTTCATTGCTACATTCATTTTTGGCCCTGTATTTATACTGTCTCCACATCAACGAAAAATACAGGGTAATTTTGTTCTTCATGTATGTTTGTCCCACATTTAATAGAAATGTTATTAATTCCTATGGAGATCTGCTGTCTTACTAGGAGAGCAAAGATGGCCGACTGGTGGCCTCACAGCCTCATAATGGCCAATACACAGCAGCAACTGAGGGTTTATGTATATCATTGATGCCGACCTTGTTCGGGTTGCTAGGCACAACATTGGTGTAGTGTAACATGAGTGACTTATGTAACAGGACTGGATGGGCTGCAGTTAGCTGGCATGATCACTATACACTGTGTACTTGAGGCTCTGAGTACATCCGTAACAATGAGTCAGCTATTCTCAGCCTCTCTAATGAGCTGACATAACAACACCATTTTATATTGAGCTGAGTGAGGACTTATCCTAAATGACATCCCCACCCACTATTATTTAGTATGTGCGGTTCTGCAAACACACTGGAAATGGCAGTTCTGCAAATGGCAGTTCTGCAATGTGCAGTTCTGCAAACACACTGGAAATGTTGAAGAGAATTGGAATGTAAGAGTTAATTTGCTCAGATTCAATATGCATACTAACACGTAGCGATATGTAGATATGCTAGTAGAACGTTAGTACCTCACAAAGTCTGCTTAGCCTGATTTTCACTTTGTTCCTGTCCGTCCCTCAGGTCCTTCCCCAGCTGGTGTGGGACATCACTGAAAGGTTCCAGGGGCCTGATTTCCTGTGTCGCTCAATAAAATATCTTCAGATCGTAGGGATGTTTGCGTCCTCTTATATGATCGTAGCCATGACGGTGGACCGGCACTACGCTATCTGCTGCCCCCTGCAGGCGTACCGTGGTGGGTCTGTGTCACGCTGGAACACCCCTATCATGACCGCCTGGGGCCTGGCTCTTCTGCTGTCCATACCACAGGTAATTAGAAACACTATCCCTGAACCTTCACCTCTTATCCTGGCTGCGACCCCGACCCTAAACCTAAATTTGCCTGTCCAACAAATTTGTGCGCAACTGAAGATCATTTAATAAAAATGGGATTAACCAAACTAACAAACGATCGTTTTGTCCTCAAATCATAGCCATAATGTTTATTTTATTGCTTGTGGAAGCTTGTGGCTCACACGCTCTGGTAGAGAAAAGCGCTGGGCTGTAGGGTTAGGGCTAACCTGCAGGGAGAGCCCTGGGCTGTAGGGTTAGGGCTAACCTGCAGGTAGAGCACTGGGCTGTAGGGTTAGGGCTAACCTGCAGGGAGAGCCCTGGGCTCTAGGGTTAGGCCTAACCTGCAGGGAGAGCCCTGGGCTCTAGGGTTAGGGCTAACCTGCAGGGAGAGCCCGGGGCTGTAGGGTTAGGGCTAACCTGCAGGTAGAGCCCTGGGCTGTAGGGTTAGGGCTAACCTGCAGGTAGAGCCCTGGGCTGTAGGGTTAGGGCTAACCTGCAGGTAGAGCCCAAGGCTGTAGGGTTAGGGCTAACCTGCAGGTAGAGCCCTGGGCTGTAGGGTTAGGCCTAACCTGCAGGGAGAGCCCTGGGCTCTAGGGTTAGGGCTAACCTGCAGGGAGAGCCCTGGGCTGTAGGGTTAGGGCTAACCTGCAGGTAGAGCCCTGGGCTGTAGGGTTAGGGCTAACCTGCAGGTAGAGCTTCCACCTTTCGCTCCAAGATGGAGGCCGAGACATCGACCCCGCTGTTCAGATGAGGCTACCTCAGGTGTACAGCAAAGATAGAGAAATGTTGGTGCAGGAAATTAAGTCTCAATGGAATACTCCTATTGTGCCCAGAACTCTGGGACTGCAGACTGCAGTAAAATTCAAGATGTTTCCTTTTTAGGCGTGTGTTTAGTATCTTAAGATCAGCGGAAGTTTCCTAGACACCATGGTCTCCTGTTCTGTTGCTTGTGAAGCAAATTCAAGCTTGTTTATTTTATTGCTGTTTGTTTTTGTTTTGTTTTGACTCCATATCCACTCCCTCAACCTTTCACTCTTTCCCCTCTCCCTCTCTCCTCCCTCTCCATCTCTCTCTCTCTCTCTCCTCCTCATCCCCTCCATCCACCTCTCTCCTCCTCCTCTCCACTTCCCTCTCTGCTGCCCTCCACTCCTATGCCCAGTTGTTCATCTTCTCGCGGTCCGAGGTGTCTCCGGGAGAGTTTGAGTGCTGGGGTCAGTTCGCTGAGTCGTGGGGTCTCAAGGCGTACGTCACCTGGATGACAATAGCAGTGTTCTTACTGCCAGCGCTGGTCATTACCGTCTGCCAGGTACCGTCCAGCAAACCGTCTCACACACTCAGAAATATAAGTACCGGCGTGTATTTAAAAGGGTAAAAATGCTTGTCGCTGGGGGGGTGGGGGGGGCTGGGGGTAGCTTTTTGAGAGACAATTGTGTACCCTTTAGTGTTCTTTCTTTTGTTTTAATTCACTTTGTGTACCATTTCTGTTAGTGAAAAGGTGCTCTTCTGTCCCCATAAAGACCAAAATTGTACCTTTGAGGGCACATTCTTCAAAAGTGTACCTATAAGTACAAAACTGTTCTTGTTTCGTACCTCCATTTTTGTGTGTGCACATCCATCCAAAAAAACATAGTGCCACAAAAAATATATTCATGCCTAAACCTTCAACTTTCTGTATACAGTGGATATAAAAAGTCTACACACCCCTGTTAAAATGCCAGATTTTTGTGATGTAAAAGAATGAGACAAAGATAAATCATGTCAGAACTTTTTCCACTTTTAATGTGACCTATAATGTGAACAATTCAATTGAAAAACAAACTGAAATCTTCGAGGGGGAAAAATGAAAAATAAAAACCTTACAATAACCTGGTTGCATAAATGTGCACACCCTCTTATAACTGGGGATGTGGCTGTGTTCAGAATGAACCAATCACATTCAAACTTATGTTAAATAGAAGTCATTACACACCTGCCATCATTTAAAGTGACTCTGATTAATCACAAATAAAGTTCAGCTGTTCTAGTAGGATTTTCCTGACATTTTCTTAGTTGCATCTCAGAGCAAAAGCCATGGTCCGCAGAGAGCTTCCAAAGCATCAGAGGGATCTCATTGTTGAAAGATA
>JACXGI010002045.1:67273-80121 GCA_016801175.1 Esox masquinongy | reverse complement strand
ATAAATCATGTCAGAACTTTTTCCACCTTTAATGTGACCTATAACGTGAACAATTCAATTGAAAAACAAACTGAAATCTTTGAGGGGGAAAAATAAAAAATAAAAAACTCACAATAACCTGGTTGCATAAGTGTGCACACCCTTAAACTAATACTTTGTTGAAGCACCTTTTGATTTTATTACAGCACTCAGTCTTTTTTGGTAGGAGTCTATTAGCATGGCACATCTTGACGTAGCAATATTTGCCCACTCTTCTTTGCAAAAGTGCTCCAAATCGGTCAGATTGCGAGGACATCTGCTGTGCACAGCCCTCTTCAGATCACCCCACAGATGTTCAATTGGATTCAGGTCTGGGCTCTGGCTGGGCCATTCCAAAACGTTAATCTTCTTCCGGTGAAGCCATGCTTTTGTGGATTTGGATGTGTGCTTTGGGTCGTTGTTGTGCTGAAAGGTGAACTTCCTCTTCATCTTCAGCTTTCTAACGGACGCCTGAAGGTTTTGTGCCAAAATTGCCTGGTATTTGGAACTGTTCATAATTCCCTCCACCCTGACTAAGGCCCCGGTTACAGCTGAAGAAAAACAGCCCCAAAGCATGATGCTGCCACCACCATGCTTCACTGTGGGTATGGTGTTCTTTGGGTGATGTGCATTGTTGTTTTTGTGCCAAACATACCTTTTGGAATTATGGCCAAAAAGTTAAACCTTGGTTTCATCAGACCATAATACATTTTCCCACGTGCTTTTTGGGGACTTGTTTGTTTTTGCAAACTTCAGCCGGGCTTGGATGTTTTTCTTTGTAAGAAAAGGCTTCCATCTTGCCACCCTACCCCATAGCCCATTCATATGAAGAATACGGGAGATTGCTGTCACATGTAGCACACAGCCAGTACTTGCCAGAAATTCCTGCAGTTCCTTTAGTGTTGCGGTAGGCCTCTTGGAAGCCTCCCTGACCAGTTTTCTTCTCGTCTTTTCATCAATTTTGGAGGGACGTCCAGTTCTTTGTATGTCTCTATTGTGCCATATTTTCTCCACTTGATGATGACTGTCTTCACTGTGTTCCATGGTATATCTAATGCTTTGGAAATTCTTTTGTACCCTTCTCCTGACTGACATCTTTCAACAATGAGATCCCTCTGATGCTTTGGAAGCTCTCTGCGGACCATGGCTTTTGCTCTGAGATGCAACTGAGAAAATGTCAGGAAAATCCTACTAGAATAGCTGAACTTTACTTGTGATTAATCAGAGTCACTTTAAATGATGGAAGGTGTGTAATGACTTCTATTTAACATGAGTTTGAATGTGATTGGTTAATTCTGAACACAGCCACATCTCCAGTTATAAGAGGGTGTGCACACTTATGCAACCAGGTTATTTTAAGGTTTTTATTTTTATTTTGTTTCAGTTTATTTTTCAATTGAATTGTTCACATTATAGGTCACATTAAAAGTGGAAAAAGTTCTGACATGACTTATCTTTGTCTCATTCTTTTACATCACAAAAACCTGGCATTTTAACAGGGGTGTGTAGACTTTTTATATCCACTGTATGTTAACTTCTAGAGTGGTTCTCCAATACGACAACAAGTTCACAACTGTAAACACATTAAATATTAGTAGGAATATAGTTGCATTTGGCCTAAAGCTTGCTTGGGATTCATAGGACAAGCATCGTTGGTATAAGCGTAGCTGCACTCCCCTGCTAGAACATCCAAAGAAACTGAATGCCAAAAATTGACACATCAAGCTCGAAGACATCAAACACATCAATATGAGGGACTGCACGTTAAGCCAGAGTGATATCACAAAACATCTAAACTGGTTTTACACCATGAGAAATGGTCCTGGAATGTAAACACATGTAATTTTACAATGAAAACTGATGCATTTGGCGTAAAGCTTGCTTGGGGTTCATAGGACAAGCATTGTTGGTATAAACATAGCTGCACTCCCCTGCTAGAACCTCCAAAGAAAATGAAGGCCAAACATTGACTAGTTAAGCTTCAAGACTCAATAAACTTCCATATGAGGCATTGCACATTGAGTAGGTGGGACATATATAAACTTCTGGACTGGTTCAATACTATGTCACAACTAATTCAGGATTGTTAACACGTTATATATTAGTCAGAATATATTTGCATTTGGCGTAAAGCATGCTTGGGGTTAATAGGACAAGCTTCATTGGTATTAAGGTAGCTGCACTCCCTGGCTAGAACCTCCAAAGAAACTGAAGGCCAAACATATACAAGTCAAGCTCCAAGACTTCAAACACATCCATATGAGGCACTGCACATTGAGACGGAGGGATATATGTTGTCTTCTAGACTGGTTCTCCAATACGACAACTAGTTCACGACTGTAAACACATTATATATTAGTAAGAATATAGTTGCATTTGGCCTAAAGCATGCTTGAGGTTCATAGGACAAGCATCTTTGGTATTACAGTAGCTGCACTCCCCTGCTAGAACCTCCAAAGAAACTGAAGGCCAAACATTCACTAGTCAAGCTCCAAGACTTCAATCACATCCATTTGAGGCACTGCACAATGAGCCAGAGGGATGTAACAAAACTGAACTGGTTCTCCACTATGAGAAATTCAGGACTGAAATTCAGGACTGTAAACACAAGTAACTTTACTATGAAAATTGATGCATTTGGCCTAAAGCTTGCTTTGGGTTCATAGGACAAGCATTGTTGCTATTAGAGTAGCTGTACTCCCCTGCTAGAACCTCCAAAGAAACTCAAGGCCAAACATATACATGTCAATCTCCAAAGCTTCAAACACATCCATATGAGGCACTGCACACTGAGACGGAGGGATTTATGTTAACTTCTAGACTGGTTCTCCAATACGACAACTAGTTCACGACTGTAAACACATTATATATTAGTAAGAATATAGTTGCATTTGGCCTAAAGCTTGCTTGGGATTCATAGGACAAGCATTGTTGGTATAAACATAGCTGCACTCTCCTGCTAGAACCTCCAAAGAAACTGAAGGCCAAATATTGACTAGTTAACCTTCAAGACTCAATAAACGTCCATATGAGGCACTGCACATTGAGTAGGGGGGACATATATAAACTTCTGGACTGGTTCAACACTATGTGATTACTAATTCAGGATTGTAAACACATTATATATTAGTACGAATATAGTTGCATTTGGTGTAAAGCATGTTTGGGGTTAATAGGACAAGCTTCATTGGTATTAAGGTAGCTGCACTCCCCGGCTAGAACCTCCAAAGAAACTGAAGGCCAAACATTGACTAGTCAAGCTCCAAGACTTCATACACATCCATATGAGGTACTGCACACTGAGCCAGAGGGATATATTTATACTTCAAGACTGATTCTCCAATACGGACACTAGTTCACGACTGTAAACACATTAAATATTAGTAGGAATACAGTTGCATTTGGCCTAAAGCTTGCTTGGGGTTCATAGGACAAGCATCACTGGTATTAGAGTAGCTGCACTCCCCTGCTAGAACCTCCAAAGAAACTGAAGGCCAAACATTGACTAGTCAAGCTCCAAGTTGTGATTCACATCCATATGAGGCACTGCATACTGAGCCACAGGGATATATGTAAACTTCTGGACTGGTTCTACACTATGAAAATGGTTTAGGACTGTTAACACATGTAATTCTACTATGACAATTGATGCATTTGGCCTAAAGCTTGCTTGGGGTTAATAGGACAAGCATTGTTGTTATAAGCATTGTTGCACTCCCCTGCTAAATCCACCAAAGAAACTGAAGGCCAACCACATACAAGTCAAGATCCAATGCTTCAAACATATCCATATGAGGCACCGCACATTGAGACGGAGGGATATTTGTTAACTTCTAGACTGGTTCTCCAATACGACAACTTGTTCACGACTGTAAACACATTAAATATTAGTACTAATATAGTTGCATTTGGCCTAATGCTTGCTTGGGGTTCATAGGACAAGCATTGTTGGTATACGGGTAGCTGCATCTTCCCTGCTAAAACCACCCAAGACACTGAAGGCCAAACATATACAAGTCAAGCTGCAAAGCTTCAAACACATCCCTATGAGGCACTGCATGTTGGGACGGAGGGTTATATGTAAACTTCTAGACTGGTTTTTCAATACGACACCTAGTTCACGACTGTTAACACATTACATTTTTGTAGGAAAATAGTTGATTTTTACTTAAAGCTTGCTTGCGGTTCATAGGACAAGCATTGTTTGTCTAAGCGTAGCTGCACTCCCCTGCTAGAGCCTCCAAAGAAACTGAAGGCCAAACATTGACAAGACAGGCTCCAAGACATCAAACACATCCATAGCTGGCACTGCACGTTTAGCCAGAAGGACATTATATAAAGTTCTGGACCGGTTCTACACTATGACAACTAGTTCAGGATTGTAAACATATGTAACTTGAGTATGAAAATAAATGCATTTGGCCTTAAGCGTTCTTGGGGTTCATAGGACAAGGATCATTGGTATAAACGTAGCTCCACACCCATGCTAGAACCCACAAAGAAACTCAAGACCAAACATTGACTAGTCAAGCTCAAAGACTTCAAACACATCCATACGAGGCACTGCACATTGAGCCGGAGGGATATTTCAAAACTTATTACCTGGTTTGACACTATGAGGCATGGTTCAGGACTGTACACACATAATTTTACTACAAAAATAGATGCATTTGGCCTAAAGCTTGCTTGGGCTTCATTGGACAAGCATTGTTTTTATTAGCGTAGCTGCACTCCCCTGCTAGAACCTCAGAAGAAACTGAAGGCCAAACATTGACACGTCAAGCTCCAAGACTTCAAACACATCGATATCAGGCACTGCACATTGATGCAGAGTGGTTATTGTTAACACCTTGACTGGTATTGTACTATGACTACTGGCTCAACACCGTAACCACATGAAATGTATGTACTAAAGTAGAAAGTTTCGGTCTAGATCTTGCTTGGGGTTCATAGGACATGCAGTGTTGGTAGATGCGTAGCTGCACTCCCGTGGAAGAACCTCCAAAGAAACTGATGGCCAAACAGAGAAGTTAAGGTCCAAACTTCAAACACATCCATATCATGCACTCATGTTGAGGCAGACTGATAAGTCTTAATGTCTATACTCATGGTGTACTATGACTACTGGCTCAAGACCATAAACATATGTAATTTTAGTATAAAATATTTGGTCTAGAGATTGCTTGTGGTTTATTGGACAAGCATCATTGGTAATTGCGTATATGCACTCCCCTGCTAGAACCCCAATGGAATTCAAGGCCATACATAGAAATAATCAAGCTCCAAGACTTCAAATACATCCACTTGAGGCACTGCAAGTAGAGGCAATGCGATTACTGTTTACTTATAGATTGGTGCTCTTCTATGTCTGCTCGCTCAAATTAAAATGATCCAATCCGGAATCCAAGCAGTACCACAGCAGTTATGAATTCATTAGCTCATTTGAAACAACATATGAATAAGAAATAACTACCATTTTCCTATTACCATTTTTCAACATTTCCGATTAGTCGGGAGACAAAAGAAACAACAATTACAAATGAGTTATTTCATTTCTGTACAGTATATGCAGTGTGTATATCTTATATATAATGTCTTTACTGGTTCTTCTCTATGCGGACTTCTCTATGCGGACTGTCAGCGTATTACAGCTCAAACCATTTTCCTCTGCTTTGTAAACACGTGTTCAATTAAATATTCTCACATTAAAATGTAAGTGGCGATATTTCAATGTGTGGAGTGAATTTGCTTGTGTGACCTTCACCCCAGTAAGTTCATAAGTATTACTATTATGTCCAAGAACAGATTTGCTGAAGAAAGCAGTAATAGAAATAGTCTGCGCTATTGAGGTCATAGAAATTATAATGTTGAAGACACCTGCTACCTGCATTATAACTAGAATTGTCAGCCCGCGATTAGAAGTGATGCATGTTGTTGCCTTCCTTATATTTGAACCAGGGTCTCTCACGTGAGATGCTGCGTCTGTAACCACTACACCACAGAGCTGTGCTGATACAGGGGTGTCGATATAGCATCTCTACATTAGATCATTTTGTCACGCATTAGCATCACGTCATGTTTGAATATTTCGCTAGACACCATTAAGCATTGTGTTAAATTGACTAACATTTCTTATTAGGTTTACCTCCACCACAAATAGCATCTATGAACTGTATGGCTGTTGCCACTGTCCGTTTTAACAGTTTTAGCCAATAATAGGCTTACTAGTATCTACTAACTTACTACTTGGAATAGTCAGTCAGTCACTCACTCACTCAGAGACATTCGCTCTTCTTGGCAAGCACTGCTCATGCGGTCCGGAAAAAACAGTAGTCTCTGCTAGATACCTCTATTGCACTACAGTGTGGAAGAAATTGACACTAATGAGAAGGCCTAAACTAGTGAAAACATGTATGAGCTATTGTGTCTTATAGTGTTAATATGAGCAAATATAGATTCAAAGTCTTCTATTACCAATCCTCTGACCTTTGATTTGAAGCTTCATGGCTGAGGTGATTCACATGATACTTTCCATGGTAAACTCTTCTTTTCCCCTTTCCATAGTTATTTTGTGTCTATACCAGCTTTAAATGGAGACTGATAGCGTATTTTCCAATCTACCAGAGATACGATTAAAAACAACTACCCAGTGTCAGTTTTGCTGAACGTGCCATTATGCGAGGTGGTATAGCCTTCGATTTAGCATCATTCTTTCAAAATGATCTTAAAAGTTCACAAGGCAACACAAAACAGATCTGGGGTAAGGCTACAATTGCAGTGGATGGAATGCGAAACTACCGTAAAGGTCCTTACTCAGTATAAGATCTCTTTGAGACCCACAGAAGCATTATAATAGCCCTATTGCCTACACAACGTAAACAACAATGAAAAGTAAATTAGAAATTTCACCTGACAGAATTTTTTTTAAATTTAACATACAGACATACATACATCCAAATGATTACGTTACTTGCCGTAATTGATAGCGGTGAGGGGTGAGGCAATATCTTCTTTGCGCTGATTTGTCATTTAACTTTGGTTAGGTATTCTGAAACATAGGCTACTCATCTGCGCTGCACTCAAAAATCTAAGTCGTATTAGACTAGTTGTAAAACTTTCCTCTGCGGGTAATGTTTCTTGGTCTTTCCTGTGCTGTTATTAGTTTTGCACAAGTTACAAAGAATGCATTTATAGGAGGTTCGAAATTCCGTTGAATAACGTCACAATGAAGGCGAGTAGAGGTGCTGGATGAGCGTATCCTACAACAAACAGCTGTATATCAAACAGCCTACATTCACCCTCAACGAGCCCTGGACATCCACTTAAGTTTTTTTGCCGGACCGTGTCAGCGGAGCCGGCCTAGAAGAGCGAACTGACTGACTGACCCTTGTTAAATAGCGTAGTGGTTGGAGACGCGGCCTACGAAACAACAGGTCCGGTGTTCAACAGGTCCCGTCCTAGTCAAAACACATTATGCCTTAGGTTTTGTTCAGGACAGACAAAAACCTCATTGGCTACAACCTTCAGTTGCTACGTTATAGGAAGCCTAAAATAAAACAGTTCTGGTGGATATTAGGATTTGTTCAGGATAGACAAACACTTCTGGCTACGCGATTCTCTCATCTTTTCACTTGACCTGACGAAAAAGTCAGTTATCGTCACCTATCACTATGAAACTTGAATCCCTTAAAATACCATTAATATTGCCTTAAACAACCCCTGAAATCATACGAAATACCTTAATTTAATATGAATTAATGGGTCCTTCATTTAGAAAATGAAATCCCTTAAATTATCCATTAATATCAAAAATCTAATTTAGACCACTGAAAAATGCCTTAAATTTGGTTTTAAAGTGGAACCCTTAATAGTCAATATAAGGACATTTTAAGGGATGCATTGAGTTCACCCATTAATCCTAACTTAAATGATCCATTAATTTCAAAAGTCTCATTTGACCATTGAAAAATCCCTTAATTTGGGTTTTAAGGAGTTGTTGACGTCTCATGTCCTTCAAACCTTTAGCAGATCACAAGCAGTGTGCTTTCTACCCGCGCCTACAGCGCAGACAGGGCACGAGCATGTTTCAAAAGTAGGCGCGCGATCTAGTCCTAAGCGTAGGACGCCTGTCACCATCTTACTAGGTAGTTTGCAAACTCTATGTACCGTTGTAAATTTTAATTAAGGTATGCGGAAATTTAGTATATGGGAGTTGGTTTTACATATTTACGAAGAAAACAAATGTATCCACATTTTCAGACGTAACATCTGGGCTTCGGTGACGGTAAGTGAAGTTACACACAGTAACATTAATGGCTAACTTTTGTTATAGCTAGCTAGCAATTATGTTTTTGGGTACTTAGCTGACTAGCCCACTATGAAGCTGGCTAGCAAACTCAATATATTCAGTACTGTATATATAGCTGGTAAGAGCAGGTAACTAATGAAAATGATATACCCACTGATGATGATGATGGTATATCTAGCTACCTAGGGTCAATGTTAATATGGCCAGACTATTACATGCAAGTGTGTAGTAGCGAACTAATGATACCACGACATGCTGTACATTTTCATAGCTGCCTGGTCTTACAAGTTGATGCCTGAAGTTGAAAATGTAGAAAAATAAAATGTAAAAGTGTGTAGGTGGCTGTTAGCTGGTGGTTGATCATTGGTTATTAAAATTCAAAATGATATTACAGAAGAGGTAAAGGGGTTTGGGATGTATCAGAAGACTAATTGTGTAGAATGGTGATGGTGGAATGATTTGGTACTGTTTTCACACTCTTTATAGTTTGCGGTTTCCTGGAATGATTGCTAATCAGTAAAAATCCAAACTCAGACTACACGAGAATCTCCTACATCGTGGCCTTCAAAGATTGCTTTAAAGAAACTGTTTAGTTATGTCGTGGAAAACACTTCAGATCTCCAGCCAAAAAGATGCAAAAACTCAGGAACTTGTGAATTCAAAATAGTCTTTATTGACGTCATAAAGCTGTGCTGATCTGCAGAGCAACCAAGCCATGTTGGTCTGCAGAACAACCGACTTCCAAACCTTAGACACACATTTTTATACAGTATGGTTATTACAATAATATTAGGTCCTCCCATTATGCTAATTTCTGGATGGATCCTTCTCGAAACTTCCATCAATGTTTCACAACCCTCTGGGATTCGCTCCCCCAGCCACTTCTCATCATTACTCAGCATATTCTCTGAAGTCGAAGGATTTCCTTATCCATGAGCTCACTCATCCTCCCAAGACATTCAAGGACAAGCAACAGGTCATTCTGACATCCACATGAAATAAACTGTTGCTCCTTAGTCACATCAGTTTAGTAAGAAGAAAAACTGAGCACAGCTGTTGACCTTGACACACATAGAAATCCAAACTGTGTACCTTATTCTTCGTCAGTCTCTCTTAACAATTAAATGTGGAAAAATCAAAGACAATTGGACTGTTTGGGAAAATTATATGAGCCCTGGTCAAATGTTTCATTAACACCCAATTGATATGCAAGAGATCACATGAGACGTTCTATCAACTCTTCATCAGGTTAATGTGAAATAACAACATTTTATGAAAATATCCCTACAGTTATTGTAAAGTTGTTAATTGTAATTATTTAGAAAAATATAATTAGAAAAGGTGTAAGGATAGCCTATACTGTCTTGCACTTTTTCTGTCTCGTTAAACCCACTCAATAGTTAGCTTGAAATGTCACTGAGAGGCTATCCAAACGGTACCTTTTATATAGTTAAAACAGTTGGAAAGGTCACGTGTTGCGAAGCAGAGGATCATGGGTTCGAGTCAAGTCTAGGGCAGTGCCAACTGTCAGTGGAGGAAGCAATACTGTCTAGCAACAGTGCTTTGACGTTGTGTTACATGTGCATGCATTTTATTGAAATACAGTATTTGTTTTGCTTTTGTTTCATAAATAGAGTACCATCGCCTGAAAATAGCAGAGGTCTCATGTGACTCTGGAGTAAGAGCCCAAAGTAAGTTAGACAAAATTATATTTTTTACATAATATAACATCACAGGTGTATGAGAAATCCAGTCTTGAGATGTATTCTGCAAAATGTGGCTCAACAGATTCAGTGTTCCCTGATCATAACTGGCTTCTTTTAACCAAATGTGGGAGTCCCTGAGTATTGTGTTTCCAAACAGCTGGGTTCTTGTTTAAATCTTGGAAAAATTATTATTCTCCAAAATAAATTGTACTTATACTGTATTTTATTTATTATATCTGGAGTCAGATCTTTTTCCTCCTATTATATAACTTGTTTTTGTGTTCTATAATAAAATATAAATATGAAATATACATATTTTAAGCCTATGGGCAAACGTGAATCAATCAAACTGTATCTAGGGCCTAAACATTTTCATATTGACCAGGACCTTTGTGTGATTGTGTTTGAGATAAATAGCTTAAGTAAATAGCACAAAAAAATGATGAACGTGTGCATAAAAAAACAAAGTATTTCTGTACTTTATGTCTGGTAGCAATCTCTAAAACTCATTGAATCTCCACAAACTTTTTTTGCCGGACCGCGTAAGCACAAATGTCTCTTACTGAGTGAGTGAGTGGCTGACTGACTGACTGGCCCTTGTTAAATAGCATAGTAGTTAGAGAAGCAGACCTGCAAACAGTAGGTCCCGCCTTCTAATCTTGTCACAGTCAAAACAAATTATGCATTAGGATTTCTTCCAGGTAGACAAATACTTCGCTGGCTACAACATTCAGTAGCTTCTTTATAGTAAGCCAAAACTGTTTATGGTTATATGGTTATATTATAAGCATAAAACTGTTTATGGTTATATTGCGACTATTTCTGGTGGATTTTCGAAGTACGCGTCCGTGCATTCTTTTTGGGTCAGGATAGACAAAAACTTTGCTGGCTACAACGTTCAGTAGCTTCTATATAGTAAGCATAAAATAAAACTGTTTATGGTTATATTGCGACTATTTTTGGTGGAGTTTTGAAGTACGCATCCGTGCATGCTTTTTGGGGTAATATAGGCTAGATCACAACCCATTAGCCAGTAAATAAGTTGGGGTTTCCTCAATTCTCTTATCTTTTCACTTGACGAAAATGTTAGTTATCTTCACCTATATTGATAGTTGTTGTATCAATGTCAGGCAACGATTACCGCTTTTTATTGCGGGCCGGCTGAAAGCCTAATTTAAATTAACCTTTAATAAGCTATTATGTTCAAATGTATCATTGTTTCATTTGGTTTAGCTTAGTCTTCAAAGCGGTAAACTTAAAATAAATGTCCGCTTTTGTCATTCAACACACTGATTCAAAGCGGGCTGTCATGTAAACCTATGTTGATTGATACGGTGTAATGGCGGCGCTGTCCACCAGCACCACTACTGGCTACTTGTGTATCTGTTCCTTCACATATGCAATAGGCAATAATTGAGTTTTTTAAACCTTACTCAAAGGCAAAGCCCAAATAAATAGAATTTAGAGATGTAGGTTACCTTTGAACTTTGTTCTTTAGTTTTCAATTTTCTTATCAAAGGCCTACCGTGTTTGTGGTCATGTGAAAGTATCACGCTGAATGGACATGAAGCGCATGGAAACAGACTTTCTTCCATGTATCCTATCATCCATATAACCTATAGCTTTAGCTTTGGAGTAGTCATGGTTTTTACACTAGCTATGGCGTAACGTGTGCTGTTGTCTTGCGATTTGCATTTCAGTCTTCAGTTCCACTTCTCTCAATATGTTTACCCCTTTGTAATATTGTATGATTTTCAATATTTTAATAGTTTGCTGAGAGCCATTGGCGAGTGTATTGAAAATCGGCTTTTACAAAGATGACAGATAAGTGATAGGGTCTATATTAATATTAAACTCTTCAATTTAGACATCAACGGTTGTTAACTACTTCTTTGTGAACTTATTAGATATGTAATATTTTACAGTGTGGTGAAAGCCCTTGCTCCTGACATAATTCATATAAATATTATAAGATTAATACCCTACATAATTGATTAAATTCTGGAAATCATGTGACAGATCTACCATTAAATGTTAGTGCATTGTGTTTCAATACAGTTGTTATTGCTCTGACACTGAAAAAGCAGTCACACCATAAAATGAATTTGAAAGGGCTGATATTGCCTTCCCCTTAAATCCAGAAATATATATGAACTGCCCTGCAGGTACTTCGTACTGTAAGTCAACCTATCTGGCCTAAGTTGCCTACTTAGATACTCTACTTGTATACATTTAGGTAGCTACATCAGGTTTTAGGATTATGTAGGACAGTGTACAGTGGATATAAAAAGTCTACACAACCCTGTTAAAATGCCAGGTTTTTGTGATGTAAAAGAATGAGACAAAGATAAATCATGTCAGAATTTTTTCCACTTTTAATGTGTCCTATAATGTGAACAATTCAATTGAAAAACAAACTGAAATCTTTAAGGGGGAAAAATGAAAAATAAAAACCTTACAATAACCTGGTTGCATAAGTGTGCACACCCTCTTATAACTGGGGATGTGGCTGTGTTCAGAATTAACCAATCACATTCAAACTCATGTTAAATAGAAGTCATTACACACCTGCCATCATTTAAAGTGACTCTGATTAATCACAAATAAAGTTTTATTTTTCTAGTAGGATTTTCCTGACATTTTCTTAGTTGCATCTCAGAGCAAAAGCCATGGTCCGCAGAGAGCTTCCAAAGCATCAGAGGGATCTCATTGTTGAAAGATATCAGTCAGGAGAAGGGTACAAAAGAATTTCCAAAGCATTAGATATACCATGGAACACAGTGAAGACAGTCATCATCAAGTGGAGAAAATATGGC
>JACXGI010002045.1:5335-67173 GCA_016801175.1 Esox masquinongy | reverse complement strand
AGACATCCCTCCAAAATTGATGAAAAGACAAGAAGAAAAATGGTCAGGGAGGCTTCCAAGAGCCCTACAGCAACATTAAAGGAACTGCAGGAATTTCTGGCAAGTACTGGCTGTGTGCTACATGTGACAACAATCTCCCGTATTCTTCATATGAATGGGCTATGGGGTAGGGTGGCAAGACGGAAGCCTTTTCTTACAAAGAAAAACATCCAAGCCCGGCTGAAGTTTGCAGAAACAAACATCAAGTCCCCCAAAAGCACGTGGGAAAATGTGTTATGGTCTGATGAAACCAAGGTTGAACTTTTTGGACATAATTACAAAAGGTATGTTTGGTGCAAAAACAACACTGCACATCACCCAAAGAACATCATACCCACAGTGAAGCATGGTGGTGGCAGCATCATGCTTTGGGGCTGTTTTTCTCCAGCTGGAACCGGGGCCTTTGTCAGGGTGGAGGGAATTATGTTCCAAATACCAGGCAATTTTGGCACAAAACCTTCAGGCGTCCGTTAGAAAGCTGAAGATGAAGAGTACGTTCACCTTTCAGCACGACAACGACCCAAAGCACACATCCAAATCCACAAAAGCATGGCTTCACCGGAAGCAGATTAATGTTTTGGAATGGCCCAGCCAGAGCCCAGACCTGAAACAAATTGAACATCTATGGGGTGATCTGAAGAGGGCTGTGCACAGCAGATGTCCTCGCAACCTGACCGATTTGGAGTGCTTTTGCAAAGAAGAGTGGGCAAATATTGCCACGTCAAGTTGTGCCATGCTAATAGACTCCTACCCAAAAAGACTGAGTGCTGTAATAAAATCAAAAGGTGTTTCAACAAAGTATTAGTTTAAGGGTGTGCACACTTATGCAACCAGGTTATTGTGAGTTTTTCATTTTTATTTTTCCCCCTCAAAGATTTCAGTTTGTTGAAAACGTTCTGACATGATTTATCTTTGTCTCATTCTTTTACATCACAAGAACCTGGCATTTTAACAGGGGTGTGTAGACTTTTTATATCCACTGTAACTTAAATTATCCATTAATTTCAAAAGTCTCATTTGACCATTGAAAAATCCCTTAATATTGGTTTTACGGAGCTGTTGTTTTCATATTCACTATGAAACAAAATCCCTTAATTTTCACCTTAAAATATACTTAATTCACCCATTAATATTAATATAATGTTTCATGGATTTTCAACAGGTTAATTAAGCGGTACTAATTGTAATTAAGGTGTAAATTAATGTTTGTTTTTTTTAACTTCAATACATTTTTATTCTAAAAAGAAACATCATACATGTTATGAAAATGGAGTCTTCTCAATTTCTCAAAGACAAATCCTGTTTACAGCAATGTATATATAGGTATATCGATATTTTCTTTCTCTTTCCCTTACTTCTTCCCCTCCCTATGGCATACGCATCCATTCGGCTCCTTCTATGTGTGCACATAAGACTGATTACATTGACATAAAGAAAAGCAGTAACACACAGGAAACAATAAAAAAATAAAAGGACTACCCTATAGAAAGGAGAGATCATCGGAATGACCACATCCAATAAGTGAGGGGAGGTTGTCCATTAGGCACAGATTCTTGGTATAGTAATTATAATTGGAGACTACTTCTCTAGAAACTAGTCCGTCCTCAGCTGAAGTTTGGCAGTGATACTCTCCATATTATAGACATGAATTATCCTTTCCTTCCATTGTTTAACAGTTGGAGGTTGCGGCCTCAACCAGGCAACCGTGATCATCTTCTTAGCAGTTATTAGCAAAATTCCCAGTATATATATATATTTTTTTTTTACCTATAACGTCCTCTGGCACAATACCCAGGAGGAAAGAGGATGGGTTTAGTTCTAAATTAATCCCTAACAAGTTTTCTTTTGTTCCTCCTTAATATCCTGCCAATATTGCAGTATCTTGGGGCAAACCAGAATATATGGGTGTGATCAACTATCGAGCCGCATCCTCTCCAACATCGGGGGGTTGTCTTACTGAATTTGGAAAGCAGTAGGGGGGTTTTAAAAAACCTCATCTTGACCTTCCACTCAAATTCTCTCCATGAAGGACTACTCGTCAACTTATGACCATCCCTAAATGATTTTATCCACATAGTGTCTGGTATTATTGTATCCATTTCCAGTTCCCTTTTTTCTTTAATGTCCACATTATTATATGTTTCTTCCTGTTGTAGTATTCTGTAAATACTGGAAATGATTTTTGTTTTTGTATGGTTTTCAATGACAGATGTAAGAAATAGTTCCAAATTGGATGGAGGCTTACAAAGATTTGCCCATTCTTTATGCCTCTGCAAATAGTGCCTTATTTGCAGATACCTAAAGAAGTCGTGTGTTGGGAGGTAGAATTCCTGTGAGACATGTTAAAAGGATTTTAGGATTTGACCATCAAATAGTTGCCCTATGGTCATAAGCCCCATCTCCATCCACTTTTTAAACCCTATGTCCATTTTAGCAAGACAAAATTCCTCATTTGTTGCACATTTGTGATTCGGGATATGGAGGTAGAGAGCCTCAGCTGTGTTCGTACCTTTGACCAGACTTTCAGTGTCATATCTATCCATTCATTCATTACATTTAGCTTTTTCCAAGACATTTTATTTAGGAATATAGTTGCATTTGGCCTAAAGCTTGCTTGGGTTTCATAGGACAAGCACGTTGGTATTAGAGTAGCTGCACTCCCTGGCTAGAACCTCCAAAGAAACTGAAGGGCAACCATATACAAGTCAAGCTCCAAAGCTTCAAACACATCCATATGAGGCACTGCACATTGAGACGGAGGGATATATGGTAACTACTACATTGGTTCTCCAATATGACAACTAGTTCAGGATTGTAAATACCTCATTTTAGTATTGAAATAAATGCATTTGACCTAAATCTTGCTTGGGGTTCATAGGACAAGCATTGTTGGTATTAGCGTAGCTGCACTCCAAAGAAACTGCAGGCCAAACATTGATTAGTCAAGCTCCAAGACACAATACACATCCATATGAGGCACTGCACACTGAGATGGAGGGATATATGTAAACTTCAAGACTGGTTCTCCAATATGAAAACTAGTTCACGACTAAACACACTAAATATCAGTAGGAATATAGTTGCATTTGGCTTAAAGCTTGCTTGGGGTTCATAAGACAAGCATCGTTGGTATAAGCGTAGCTGCACTCCCCTGCTAGAACGTCCAAAGAAACAGATGGCCAAACATTGACACGTGAAGCTCAAAAACTTCAAACATATCCATATGAGGCACTGCATGTTAAACCAGAGGGATATAACAAAACATCTACACTGGTTCTCCACTATGGGAAATGGTTCAGGACTGTTAACTTGTAATTTTACTATGACAATTCATGCATTTGGCCTAAAGCTTGAATGGTGTTCATATGACAAGCATCGTTGGTATAAGCATTGCTGCTGAAACCACCAAAGAAACTGAAGGCCAACCACATACAAGTCAAGATCCAAAGCTTCAAACACATCCATATGAGGCACTGCACGTTGAGTCGGGGGGACATATACAGTATCTCACAAAAGTGAGTACACCCCTCTCATTTTTGCAAATATTTGATTATATCTTTTCATGTGACAACCCTGAAGAAATGACACTTTGCTACAATGCAAAGTAGTAAGTGTACAGCTTGTATAACAGTGTAAATTTGCTGTCCCCTCAAAATAACTCAACACACAGCCATTAATGTCTATACCACTGGCAACAAAAGTGAGTACACCTCTAAGTGAAAATGTCCAAATTGGGCCCAAAGTTACAATATTTTGTGTGGCCACCATTATTTTCCAGCACTGCCTTAACCCTCTTGGGCATGGAGTTCACCAGAGCTTCACAGGTTGCCACTGGAGTCCTCTCCCACTCCTCCATGACGACATCACAGAGCTGGTGGATGTTAGAGACCTTGCGCTCCTCCACCTTCCGTTTAAGGATGCCCCACAGATGCTCAATAGGGTTTAGGTCTGGAGACATGCTTGGCAAGTCCATCACATTTTCCCTCAGCTCCTTTAGCAAGGCAGTGGTCGTCTTGGAGGTGTGTTTGGGGTCGTTATCATGTTGGAATACTGCCCTGCGGCCCAGTCTCCAAAGGGAGGGGATCATGCTCTGCTTCAGTATGTCACAGTATATGTTGGCATTCATGGTTCCCTCAATGAACTTTAGCTCCCCAGTGCCGGCAGCACTCATGCAGCCCCAGACCATGACACTCCCACCACCATGCTTGACTGTAGGCAAGACACTGTCTTTGTACTCCTCACCTGGTTGCCGCCACACACGCTTGACACCATCTGAACCAAATAAATGTATCTTGGTCTCATCAGACCACAGGACATGGTTCCAGTAATCCATGTCCTTAGTCTGCTTGTCTTCCGCAAACTGTTTGCGGGCTTTCTTGTGCATCATCTTTTAGAAGAGGCTTCCTTCTGGGATGACAGCCATGCAGACCAATTTGATGCAGTGTGCGGCGTATGGTCTGAGCACTGACAGGCTGACCCCCCACCCCTTCAACCTCTGCAGCAATGCTGGCAGCACTCATACGTCTATTTCCCAAAGACAACTTCTGGATATGACGCTGAGCACGTGCACTCAACTTCTTTGGTTGGCCATGGCAAGGCCTGTTCTGAGTGGAACCTGTCCTGTTAAACCGCTGTATGGCCTTGGCCCCCATGCTGCAGCTCAGTTTCAGGGTCTTGTTTCGGGTTCATAGGACAAAGATCATTGGTATAAACGTAGCTGCACTCCCCTGCTAGAACCCACACAGAAACTGAAGACCAAACATTGGCTAGTCAAGCTCCAAGACTTCAAACACATCCATATGAGGCACTGCACATTGAGGTGGAGGGATATTTCAAAACTTGTTACCTGGTTTGACACTATGAGACATGGTTCAGGACTGTAAACGTAATGTTGAGGCAGACGGATAAGTCTTAATGCAGTAGGGGCTACATCCCCCAGAGCGACGTGGACGTCCACCACAGGCACATGGACGTCCTTGCTAGGGGGAGCCCTCGAGTGGATGTTTAGCAGGACGGACGAGCGACGAGTGACGTTGAGCGGGATGTTGAGCGGGACGGACGGACGGGAGAGGCAACTAGTTCCCTTGTAGCGACGTGGACGTCCACCAAGGTCACATGGACGTCTTCGTTAGGGGGAGCCCTCGAGGGGATGTTTAGCAGGACTGACGAGCGACGAGGGATTTTGTGCTAGATGTTGTGTGTATTTGCAATTGTTGCTGGCATTTTACTCCACCCATCCCATTGACCACAGTGTAACTCTATGGATATGAAATACATATTGCACTATACAGAAAAAAACATTCTATACGCTGTAATATTTAGATCAGAATCAGACTATACTTAATGGGGAAACTAATTATTTTCTTAAGAAAGGGGATGTAATATTTAAATGTATCACATTGAATATGTCAATAATAGATTTGTTCATTACTTACCTGTTTAGTGATTGGTTAATAATGTCACATGATGACATTATGTACTGAACGTTGGCAGTTATAATGCTGGAAGAGTTCGCCAGTGTTGGTTGCCACCTCACCATCTGGAATAGTTAGCAACAAATAATAAATGGTATAATTAGCCACGGTCGTCCTTAGATTTATTATTCCTACTATTCCTACAACAACAAGACATGGTGTCAGAATAAACGGATCAGAAAGGGACAACATGGGTATCTCTGGAGTTCCACCAACCTAGATTGGAATGGGATGCTAGCAACCTGCCTGAAGCATGGCGCAAGTTCAAACAGCATGTGGAGCTCACCTTTGAAGAAAAAGGGAGAGGATGAGAAATGCAGCTACCTACTCCTATGGATCGATGACAAAGGTAGAGATATTTTAATACATGGACACTTGACGCAGATGAGTCAAAAGTACTCAAAACGTACTATGATCGTTTCGAAGCTTATGTTGAGCCGAAGACGAATGTAATATTTGTGTGTTCCACAAAAAATTGCAAGGAGCTAACAAACTATTTGAACAGTTTGTGACAGAGCTACGTGTGCTTGTTAAGGACTGTAAATATGCTAACTGTGAAGAAATGGTCAGAGATCGAATCGTAGTCGGCATACATTCACCCAGAGTAAGAGAAACTTTTAAACGTAGGCTCCGAGGTCACTTTAGAGAAAGCCATAGATGTGGTTAAGTCCCACGAAATAGCTCAACCACAGCTGAAAACAATAGCTGGATGCACGAGCAGCCCACACGAACGATGAGACATGAATGAAAACAGTTCATTCTGTTGGTCGTCATTTTTCAAAGGATGCAGCCCAAAAAGTGTGCCATTTTAAGAGAACAAGTCAAAGAAAAAACATGAATACCAGCGATACCAGATCAATGCACCTCAGAGAATGCGGCCACTGTGGTAATAAGGCTCATGGCAAACAGGACTATTGGCCAGCTAAAGGAAAGCAATGCAAATCGTGTGGAAAATGGAACCATTTTGCAAAAGTGTGTCATTCTAACTGTGATAAAAGGTGCACATTGTAAATGAGGAAAACACAAACAGTGTTGGGATTGACGACCTGTTCATCGACTCCGTAGCGCAAGGAAAAGATATATCTGATAAAGAGCAGGCTTTTGCAGACATCAATGTGGGTCTTAACAACTCCTTGATCAAGTTCAAATTAGATACTGGTTCTTCAGCCAATGTAATTCCCCTGTATGAATACTATGGATTGAAGTCTCATTGTGTGTTAGAACCAACCACCTGCCCACTCTTTGGTTACGGTGGAGAGCGCCTTGATGTAAAAGGGAAATGCACCCTGAAATGTAAATACAAAGACACTGAGATGTAACTAGATCTCTACATAGTAGACACACGCGCACCGCCAGTACTAGGTCTGAAAGGCTGCATAGACTTTGGTCTTATTAAATTGGTGCTATCCATAGCAGGTCCACATGAAGTTCCGATTATGAATGAGTTTGCAGATATGTTCACAGGAATCGGACTGTTTCCTGGTGAGTGCATCATCCACCTCGATCCCAGTGCAACGCCTGTGGTTCACCCGAGGAGCTGCTAAGCATGGAGAAGCAAGACATAATCGTCAAAGAAACTGAGCCAACAGAATGGGTCAACTCGATGGTGGTCACCGAAAAACCACACACAGGCAAGCTCGGAGTATGTCTAGACCCACGAGACTTAAACAAGGCTATTAAACGACCACACTATCCACTACCTACTCTCGATGACATCACACCCAAGTTAGCAGGAGCTAAGTACTTTACAGTCATGGATGCCCGGTCAGGCTATTGGGCAATCAAGCTCACAGAAGAATTGTCTAAGCTGACCACATTAAACACCGTATTTGGACGCTACAGATTCCGTCGGTTACCTTTTGGGCTAATCTCAGGTGAAGATGAGTTTTAATGGAAAATAGATGAGACATATGAAGGTCTCCATGGTGTCACTGCCATAGTGGATGATATTCTCATTTTTGGAAAGATGAAGACAGAACATGATACAAACCTTCGTGCCATGCTGCAATGGTCCAAAGTGCGAGGAGTAAAACTGAACCCTGAAAAGAGCAGATCTGTGCAACGGAAGTCAGCTACTTTGGACATCTCACTGTTGATGGAATAAAGCCAGATCCGGCTAAGATCACTGCAGTGAGAGACATGAAGCCACCCAAAAACAAAGGTGAACTGGAAACAGTACTAGAAATGGTAAACTACCTATCAAAATTTGCACCAAGCCTCTCTGACGTCAATGCACCTCTACGTCAACTGCTAAAGGAATCGAGTGATTTTGTCTGGGATGCACAACATGATCAAGCTTTCAAGAAAGTGAAAGAGCTCATTACACCTTAGCCAGGTCCAGTCCTAACTTACTTTGACCCCAGCAAAGAGCTTAGATTACAAGTGGATGCATCCAAGCATGGACTAGGTGCAGTACTACTGCCGGAAGGTAGGCCTATTGGCTATGCTTCAAAATCCTTAACAGAGAGCGAAATAAATAACGCCCAGATACAAAAGGAACTGTTTGCTATTCTGTTTGGATGTAAACGTTTCCAGCAGTATGTGTATGGACAACAAGATGTTGTGGAAAGTGATCACGAGCCCCTAGAGTCCATCATCCGGAAGCCTCTGGCAGCAGCGCCCCCAAGGTTACAGAGAATGATCCTGCAACTCCAAAGGTATGAATTTACAATAGTCCACAGACCTGGTAAGGACATCCCCGTCGCGGACACTATCCAGGAAGTCACTGTCGGACACGGACAACAGCCTCAGCAAAGGCATAAACATCCAAGTTCACACTGTGTTCCACAGTCTCCCTGTAAGTGACGCAAAACTGAAAGCGATCAAAACGGAAACTAAGCATGACAAACAATTTACAGAACTGAAGGAGACTATCACAAATGGATGGCCTGAGGAAAGGAAAAAGTGCCCACAGAGCATTTTGGAGTTTTGGAATCACAGAGATGAGCTATCACAAATGAACGGAATCATCTTCAAGGGTGAGAAAATTGTCATAGAACATAGTTGGCACATGTTCTACCTGTCTGGAGCACCATCCCTCTAACTCACAGAGCCCATGATTAACCACAGAATCCCAGACAGACCATGGCAAATAGTGGCCACAGATTTGGAACCACAGAGACTACAACGTCACAGTTGACTACTACAGCAGGTATTTTGAGCTCAACTTCCTCTGCTGTGATACACAAACTGAAAGGAGCTTTTGCAAGGCACGGCGTGCCAGAGAAAGTTATCAGATCACGCCCCCCTTGTACAAGTCTGAGGACTTTAAGACTTTTGCTGACACGTGGGAATTCATCCACACCACCACAAGTCCACTGTACCCACAAAGTAATGGGTTAGCTGAAAAATCTGTCCAAATTGCTAAGGCACTAATGGAAAAGGTAAAAAAAATATCAGAGAGACCCCTACCTCGAATATCGCAACACTCCAGTCGACAATTTTAAATCACCTGCACAGCTCTTGATGAGTTGCCGCCTGCGCTCAATCCTCCCAAGCACAAATGAACAGCTTTTACCAAAACATGTCAGCCACAAGGACGTGTTAGCAAGGAGAATACAGAGGCAAATACACCAAAAGAAATACCATGACAGAGATCAGCCAAGCCACTATCGCAACTACATAAAGGGCAGACCATCAGACTCCAGGAACATGGCCGTTGGAAACCTGCAGTCATTGTCCAACCAGCAAACACTGAAAGATCATACCAGGTCCGTACAGCGGAAGAACAAGAGTATCGCAGAAACTGACGGCCCCTCCTAGACACCAAAGAAACACCCAACACCCATGAAGAAGATAATGATTCCAGACAATACATTACACCGAACTGCACTGTACCACTCACCCATGAAATGCTGAGTGAGAACACCTTGCCCACTGACACATACCACACAAGGCATGGTCGCCAACTGAAGCCTAGAACTATTCTGGGCTTGTAAAATGTAAATGGTTGTAGGCGGATCGCTGCCCTTTATATATGTAAAAAAAAATTGTTCGAAATATTTTTGATAATTGGAAGCTGTGAGTTCCTAGGCAGTTCTAAAGGCATATGTACTGACATAAAAGATGTATTATTTGAGACTAACAAATGTACAAGTCACTATGCATAGGGCATTGGTTTTCAGACTCTATAGTTAAGTCTAGTAATATGCAGTATTGAATGTAAGAGTTACTTTGAAGTATTGACTGTGTTACCTGTAATCAGACTATACTTAATGGGGAAACTAATTATTTTCTTAAGAAAGGGGATGTAATATTTAGATGTATCACATTGAACATGTCAGTAATAGATTTGTCCAATACTTACCTGTTTAGTGATTGGTTAATAATGTCACGTGATGACATTATGTACTGAATGTTGGCCGTTATAATGCTGGAAGAGTTCGCAAAGTGTTGGTTGCCACCTCACCATCTGGAATAGTTAGCAACCAATAATTAATGGTATAATTAGCCACGGTCGTCCTGAGATTTATTATTCCTACTATTCCTACAACAACAAGACATTTGCAATTGAATAGTTTATTTGTATGAGTCAATATGTATGTCATATACATTGAGTTACATTGTGGCCAATGATATGGGCGGAGTAAAATGCCAGCAACAATTGCAAATACACAGTGCCCCTTGATTGTTTTGCATATAATTACTCTATCCACTCTCCTGATCATTTCCTACAATACATTTTTACAATATACACTAAGCAAAGTGGCAAAATAGATTCATTTAATATTATCAAAATCGCGTTTTACCGCAGACTTTTATTTTGAAGACAAAATCCGAAAACCGGAAGTCTTATTGTTGCTACGGATGATGTTGCCAGCATGATGCTACTGGGACAAGGCTATATCAAAGTGCCGGAGAAAGGACCACTTAGGGACCGGGGTAAAAGTTCAGTCCTCAGAACAATGGCTTTTTATGATACAGTTGGTAGCTTATTACTTGAAATAGATATTTCAGCATTTCAGATTTTCATCTGAAATCGCACCTCTATAGTCTATATGACATTGTCTAAGAGCCTCAACTTTGATTTTTCCCAAATAATGAAGCATAGATTTTTTATTATTATTTTGAAGTTTCTTTTTGAAATAGCTTTGTCGAATTTTGAGATATTCATCCCAAATCGTGTCCATATATTCTTAATACAAATATCTAAGAGCCTCAACTTTGATTTTTCACAAATAACGAGGTACAGATTTTTTATGAATATTTTAAAATTTCCTTTTGAAATAGTTTTTTTTCAAATTTTGAGATATTAATCTCAAATCACATCCATATATTCTTCATTACATTATCTAAGAGCCTCAACTTTGACTTTTCACAAATAATGAGGTACAGAATTTTATGAATATTTTAAAAGTTTCCTTTCAAAATAGCTTTTTCAAATTTTTAGATATTCATCCCATATTGCATATGTATATTCCTCATTACATTATCTAAGAGCCTCAATTTTGATTTTTCAAAAATAATGAGTGACAGAATCTTTACGAATATTTTAAAGTTTCCTTTTGAAATAGCTTTTTCAAATTTTTAGATATTCATCCCAGATCACATCCATATATTATTCATTACATTATCTAAGAGCCTTAATTTTGACTTTTCAAAAATAATGAGGTATAGAATTTTGAGGTAAAGTGAATAATGAGGTAAAGTGACAGCTACCATTAGGGTTAGCCACAGAGACAACATTGTGTAATTACTAAAACAAAAAGCATGTGTAATTACACACATCCTATAGGATAGGATGTGGAGAATAGCATCCTATAGGATGTGTGTAATTACACATGCTTTTTGTTTTAGTAATTACACAATGTGGTCTCTGTGGCTAACCCTAATGGTAGCTGTCACTTTACCTCATTATTCACTTTACCTCAAAATTCTGTACCTCATTATTTTTGAAAAGTCAAAATTGAGGCTCTTAGATAATGTAATGATGCTATTCTCCACATCCTATAGAATGTGAATCCTATCCTATCCTATGAATAGCTACACCGAAGATGCTGTCTCTGTAGCTAATCCCAATGGTAGCTGTCCCTCTTACAGCTAGATGCTGACCCTCAAACATAGCCTGCCATTCAGATTTCTGAGGTAAGACTAATTCTACTAAGAGATTGCGTAGAATTGCTCAATATATTACACACCTCACCTAAAACTACAGGTTTAAAAAATAGGGTCAGTAATCAGTAATGCGTCTTTAACCAGCAAACACTACTATCAAATGTTTGCTTTGGGTTTGTACAGTCAATGGTGAGATTGTGTGTATGTGTGAAATCAGGATTTATGTTTGTTCTTAGAAATAGTATGAAGTTAACTGGATGACCACACCTCACCACACATGGAACAGGTAATGTATATGATTGTGCTATCAGAAAGAGAGAACATGAAAGAGAATTTTAATAAATCTTAAGCCGCTTTTGCTATAAACCAGCACAGTCGTTCTGTCGTATTATTTATCCTGTTTTAGAGGTCATACAATCTGCCCTCCTGGTCCCATGTCTGGAACCTGTAACAGATTCTTGCGTTTCTCATTAGCTGCTTATTCCTAGGTAGGCAGACATTAATTACAAATGTAATTACATAGTATTTACAAAGGTTGTATTCCTGGGTAGGTACATATTAATTAAAAATGTAACAACATGGTATTACACTGGTTAACATTACATTTCACTTTCTCATAAATTGATTATTCTTAGGTAGGAAAATATTCCTTACAAATGTAACTACATGGTATTTACAAAGGTTTTAGCCTTTAGTTTCTTTCTCATAAGTTGTTTATTCTTGGGTAGGTACATATTAATTACATATGTCACTACATGGTCTTAAAAAGGTTTTAGCTTTTTGTTTCACTCTTATAAGTTGCTAATTCCTAGGTAGGTAAATATTAATTACATAATTCTTACATAACATTTGATTGAAGCAAACATTGTACCCGGGCAATAAGAATGGGAAATTAGCCTGTAGTGTTTGCCTTTTAAAGACACATTCCATAACTTTTCTTGTTTACTGACCATATTTTTAAATCTTCAATTGTAGGCGAGATGTGTAATATGTTGTGCATATCTGCGCAATCTCTAAGAATGAATAAGTGTCAACTTAACGGAAATTGTTATTGGATGTTTTGAAATTACCTATTGTTTTTCCACAAGTGTAATAACCTGTACCGATAAATCATTATTCTATTATAATTACAGTGTAATATCTGTGGTAAAAGCAATTTCAAAAGGAAACTTTTAAATATTCTCAAAAACTCTATACTCTAAAAAAAATATTCTCAAAAACTCTAAAAATTATGCTTCATTATTTGTGAAAAATCAAAGTTGAGGCTCTTAGATAATGTAATGACGAATACGCAGATGCGATATGGGATGAATATCTCAAAATGTGAAAAAGCTATTTCAAAAGGAAACCTCAAAATATTTGCAAAAATTCTATACTTCATTACTTGTGAAAATTCAAAGTCAAGGCTCTTAGATAATGTGATGAGGAATATATGGATACAATATGGGATGAATATCTCAAAATTTTAAAAAGCTATTTCAAAAGGAATCTTTAAAATATTCATAAAAATTCTGTACCTCATTATTTTTGGAAAATCAAAGTTGAGGCTCTTAGGTAATGCGATGAGGACTATATGAATGCAATATGGGATGAATATCTAAAAATTTGAAAAAGCTATTTCAAAAGGAACCTGTAAAATATTCGTAAAAATTCTGTACCTCATTATTTTTGAAAAATATAAGTTGAGGCTCTTAGGTAATGTGATGAGGAATATATGGACGCAATATGGGATGAATATCTCAACATTTGAAAAAGCTATTTCAAAAGGAAACTTTAAAATATTAGTAAATATACATATGCAATATGGGATGAATATCTAAAAATTTGTAAATTCTATTTTAAAAGGAAACTAAAATATTCGTAAAAATTCTGTACCTCATTATTTTTGAAAAGTCAAAGTTGTGGCTCCTAGATAATGTAATGAAGAATATATGGATGTGATCTGGGATGAATATCTCAAAAATTGAAAAAAGCTATTTCAAAAGGAAACTTTAAGATATTAGTAAAACAAATATATGGTTGATAATTTGTGATAAATAAAAGTTGAGGCTATTTTATGATAAATAAAAGTTTGTGATAAATAAAAGTTGAGGCCACATTATTACAGATTGCCATTTCCAATTCCCGCTGTATTTGGTCCTCAGCATAAACACAATAAGGCCTGGACTTTGTCGTCGGTCCATCTGTCGTTCGATTTCTTCTCCATAAAAAAGTTATTCTGTTTGTAAGCACAATTAACTCCTTTACTACGCTGAGGACGGCTGCAGACATTTAAAAAAAACAATCAGAAATGTTCAGCACCGCAAGCCCCACCCCAAACGTTCTGGTACTCTGGGAAAGCCCTGCCTCCCGAGCTGGGACTGTTTTGGGCAAGTATATCCAGCTGCAGCCGCGGCATGACCGTGACGGTAGTTGACACTTAACCACCAAATATGGTTCGTCCCAGAAGAGTCCGCGCCCAAAACGTGATGACGTTCCTTTCAGACAACAAACTTGTCACTTGAATAACCTTAGTAACGTTCGGACAATTCCACCGTTATTCACCATTTCAATTTGCCTTACATCTACCTATACCTTATACATATAGCGGTACGATTATGTGAATTATTGAAATAGCGATACTGGCATGCAATTTCCAAATCACCAATTTACGAGATTTTCAGCACTAAAAAATGTGAATTAGTTGCGCTTCCCCCCAGGCAACCGGCACGCATCGTATGTCCGTAATAGTTTTTCTTGCAGGTGCTGTAGGTTTTTAGGAGATTACTTAAATACCCGGACTAATTTTTTTAAAATGCTTGATGGATTTTCAATGTTGGTTTGAGTTAACACTGGAACTACTAGCCAAGACGTATGCTTCAAGCTAACGAGTGGCACCAATATATTGTCCCATACATAATAGCGTGATTATTCTATGTAGGCTATGATCTATATTTTTAAGTGAGATGATCTACGCTGTTTACACCCATGTTTGAAAATATCAAATCAACCGCAATTGCAAAATTTGTCTATGAAAATGCTATTCAATATTTTATCCAACTCGTGCAGCCCAACTTACATATAATACAATTAAAAACTGTACATGTAAAACCTACATCTAAATTATAACAATATGATTTAGAATACATTTGCATAGTTAAATAGTATTATTCAACCCACTAACAATATCCAATCACTTCAGATAGACATAAAACAGTTTCCTGTGTTACGGCTATCCCAACGAAACATTTTGTAATGTTATTGACTATGAATACTACCTGTATATTACTATTATTAGCTTACCAACAGTATCTCTGTTGTTTAAGCTTAACACCAAAACAAATTACCATACCATCCTAACTCAAAACTCTTGAAAGGCCCTACCAATTTTTTGTTGTACATCGACAATCACTATAACATTTGCATAGATATGCCAAAATGATCAGACAAACAATCTCCCAAGCATTCAAGCTCAACACCAAATGAACTCTTAATACTCTTAACTCTTAAAAATGTTTTAATGTGTAGTAACAAAAGATTTTATCTCGATGATAAAACAAAAGCCTAATACACAGTCCACTCTCCTGCCCTAATACTAACTTTCTCACAAGTTCACACACAAGTTCTAAAAGTAAATAATGAGAACCCAATTAAACAAATGAAACAAAATTATACTTGGTCATTTATTCATTGAGAAAAATGTTCCAATATTATATATCTGTGAGTGGCAAAAGTATGTGAACCTTTGTTTCAGTATCTGGTGTGCTCTCCTGATGGTGGACTCATGAACATTGAAATTAGCCAATATGAGAGGCCTTTAGTTGCTTAGAAGTAACCCTTGGTTCCTTTGTGACCTGGCAGACTATTACACGCCTTGCTCTTAAATGATCTTTGGTGGTCGACTACTCCTGGGGAGGGTAGCAGTGGTCTTCAATTTCCTTCATTTGTACACAATCTGTTTGACTGTGGATTGTTAGAGTCCAAACTCTTTAGAGATGGTTTTGTAACCTTTTCCAGCCTGATGAGCATCAACAACTCATTTTCTGAGATCCTCAGAAATCTATTTTGTTCCTGCAGTGGCACACTTCAAAAAACATATGTTGTGAAGATCAGACTTTGATAGATCCCTGGTGGCCCTGCAAATTAGACATAAGGCCAGGGTACCCCCCTGCCCTGTGACAAAATGGACTCTGAAAAGTGTCCAAGTCCAATCATCTGAGCTCTGGGCATGCTCCATCTGGGAATGTTGTGTTGTTGGTCTATAGGAGAATAAAATACAATTCAAATTGAAATGAGTTTCATATTAGAAATACTTAACTTCAAAACAAGCAGCAACGGACTAGACTGTATTGGCCTGTGGATTGAAGCTGGTCATACTTCCTCACTTTAAAAGGTTTAAAGAGAAACTAAGGACAAAAACTCAAACAGTCGATAAACTGCAGGCCTCCAACATGATTTAAAAGCACAAGGCTAAAACTGCATGGCTCAGAACATGGACATTCTACCCCAGACTCCACACAAACCCCATTTAAGAGGCTCTGTCCTAAGTACATAATTGCATCCACCTGGGTTACTTGGCTATACCCACCAATAAATGTATTTAATGTTACTTTAAAAACACACTAAAATGAATAATTATAATAAATAACACTGCATACGTACATATCTACAATATAACAACTAATAAATATTTTAAATATCAAATATAAAAATATGGAAGACTCCTTCACAGCCTACCTGTTTTGCAATTGATTAAAAAAAAAAAGTAAACTTACACAAAATCTGATTCTTGTACCAATTAAGCTTTCTGCATTTTTCCATTGATCAAGCTAAAACAAATGTATGCTAACCGAGATAAATGAATGACATGACACTGTTGTCGGTGACTCCAAAGAACGTTCTCCTTTAACTGGAATATTTCAACTTTACATTACATTACCTTCAATTAATCTTTTTAAAATATATGACCTGAGCTCAAATTATTCAATGTGCAACCTAAATACAGCTTCTTGATTCCATTAACAAAGCTCGAAAACAGTATATAGTTCATCTTTACCTCAGCCTTACTTCTTATGATAACGCTAAGGCTAGCTAGATTGTGAGCTAAAGCACGGGATTACCGGTAGCAAGCCTAATTGATTAAAATGCAAAACAATTAACAAAATGAACACTATTTACAGTGCGCAAAACAGCCAAATCGTTAAAACATCTAACAACCTAATAATAAATATACATATACATAAAACAATAAGTGTTCATTAACCATATTTTGGCATTCTCACCTGAGCTCTTTGTGCCATCATTTATTTTTCAGCGTCAACACCAGCCGAGCAGCTGAGATAAACATCATCACGTTTTGTGCGCGGTCTCTTCTATGACGATCCATATTTGGAAGTGTGAACTTCCGTCAAGGTTGTGCGGCGGCTGCAGCTGGACCCTTCTCGTTTTGGGGGTAAAATGTAGTTCCTGGTTCTAGACCCTGGTTCCTGCGGTGGAAACGCAGCGAGTTCCTGGAAAGGTTCCTAGTTCCTGGGTATAGTTCCTGCGGTGGAAACGCAGCTTTATTTTAGAAACTGACTAAAATTGTATGGCATGAGCAAGGGTGACGTCATAAATGTTTGTGGCAATGTACTGTATGTACAGTGGGTATAGAAAGTCACAAACCCCTTTGTAATTGTTCAGCTTTTGTTGCCAAACAGCCTGAAATGAAGACACATAAAATCTACACACAGTAACCCATAATATCCAAGTGAAAAATTATTTCAAAGAAAGTTTTACAAATACTTAAAATCAAAACAGTAAAATACCATATTTGGATAAGTGAACAGCACCCCTTAGCATTTGCAAAACTTTCTGAGGTCTAACCAACCACATTCCTGCTCACAAATCAAGCTTATTGGCTTCCATCTGTGATCAGTTGTAGTCACTTTGATTAGTTCTGAATAAAAACAGTTCATAGAGGACTCCACTGCTTAGTAGTGAAATTCAAAGCAAAGAATCAATTTTGAGCAGAATGATACTTTCAAAAGACCTATGAGATGAAGTTGTGTAAAGGCACAAGTCAGGGGATGGGTATAAAAAGATTTTTGGAAAACATTCCCTTGGAGTTTGGACCATTACTAAGAAGTGGAGGGCATGTGGCACCACCCAAACCTTGCATAGATCAGGCCGTCCCTCCAAGTAGGAGTCTGATTAGGGAAGCTACTAAGAAGCCAATGGCAACTTGCAACATATGATATCTAGCTCAGAACTGGGAATAAACACTAGTTTTAAACACAACCAGCTAACTAGCTGTATAAGAAAGCAGTCACGGTCTGTTGTGTACAACTCTCAGAAATTCGTGCCTACCGGTATATTGCAGTCCTTACTCCTTGCAAGTTAAACACACAAGCTGCCAAAAGAATGACCTGTATATAATGATGACATCCTCCACCATATCTCCATACCAACAAGGCAGTTATTGTCCTGGCATAAATTAAACTAAGGTCTTTTTATAGAAATGCAGGAAAACAAACTGAAGCATTTGTCCAAATCCACAGAAATATTTCTCACTCACCACAGAATAAAGATTTTGCAATGGCCATCCAAGTCCCCTGACTTAAAGCCTTTAAAAATGTACAATCAGCTTAAGAGGAGAGTCAAAGGATTCCGAAGGACCTGGACATATGGAGGAAATGTCTCAGATCCCTTGCTATTGCCGTATTTGTTTAAATGTTTTTATTTCACCTTTATCCACCAGAGGGCAGTGTGCATCCACCAGGTGTATGATGAGGTTCTTCCACCTCAATATCACAGGAAAAGACTATGTAGGCAAGGGGAGGGTGCACAAAGTACTAAATCCAGAAGAGGTAATAATCGTGACTCAAATGTTTTAGAGAAAAAAATATTTATTGATTAATAACAGCTTTTTCTTTCAACCAAATTAACAAAACAGAACTTGACAACAGAAAATAAAGAGGACATCAAAAACCGAATGCTCCACTAGAACAGAATCCAAACAATGACTGACAAGACATCATGGATTAGGGAGCTTAAATAGAGAAGGTGATCAGGAATAAAAGTGAGAGTAAAAATGACAATAAAAAGGTGTTCGTGCTCCAAATGAGGGAGGGGGCATTGTATCTCACTGGCACGACAAGCCTGCGTGCCAGGACGTGACTGTAGGTTTGAATCCCAGTGAGGTCACCTAAAAATCTAGGAACTTAGGGTGGTGATTCTGTACTTTTCAATCTGAACAAAGTAGACAAAACAGTGTAAAATATATACAGTATATTAGCCAAATGGATAGGTGAACAGTTAAGCACAATCAGCAAAATTGATAGTAAAAAGTATTTTTACAACAGAGAACAAAATCCTATCCAACTTTTACATGAACATGTATTTCAACGTGAACCATCTTTCTAGATGGGCTATTTAAGCTTGTGTATTGTTCTCCGTCAATGTAAAACCTGCTTACAGTTTTGAAATAAAATGCACTTAGAGCATCTGAGTAACCAAAGGTTGCTAGATTGAGTCTCATACCCAGCAGGGTGAAAAATCTGTTGTTCTTTCCATTAAATACTGAATTACTCACAGATCATTGCTGTGAATTTTGTTCTTAGTCAGTGTTCCTGGCAAAATAATGAGAATAAATCTATAAAAGCATAGAAGACTGACTTCCTGAATATGGAAATCTCTCTTAAAAATATTTAATACAGTTCTGATGGCACACTTCATGTCGATGGCACAATTCCAGACCCTCTGTATGAAGCTGTTATCACAGTCAAATATTAATAATTAAAAGAGCCTTTAGAAGTCAGATATACATACTTATTTCTGTTCTCAACACATAAAAATGATATTTGCTTAAACTCTCGCTGGCAGGTTCAGTTCGTAGATAGGTAAACTAGCCAATTCGGATAAGACTGGGCTAACTCTAACAAAAACTTGATCTTCATCCTTAGGCAACTATTCATTACAGTGTATTCTCTGAGGTTACTCAATATGTGCCTAGCCTTGACATGAAGAAAGCCCTTTAAGCAAGTTAAATGATTCTACCTTTGCGTTCCCAGAAAAAGGTCATATTGCAGAGGGATCGTCCAGCTAGAAATGTATATTGAAGATACCTTTCTAGTAAATCCACTATCGGCCCTGTTCTATTGGCCTTATTTTAGTCCCTCTACATATGAAACCCATGCGCACCCTTTAGTGTTGATTGAAAAAAGTTACTACCGCCACCAGAAAGAGCCATCAGAACATGCTGGCAACTAAAAGTGATGAGTGTAGCCAGTGCCAGTCAGGTGCACAAAAACAGGTGTAAATGATTGGACAAATCACTAAAGATTAACTTAGGAAGGACCAGCCCTTCATAACGGGAAGAAACCTGATCTGGTCTTAACCATATGGATGTGTGGTAACCAGTGTTAGTGACATTATTCATAAAAAGTAGTCTATTACACATACTCCTTACTCTAAAAGTAGCTAAATTAATTTACTTATTGCTTCCTGGGCGTAGTAATTTGTTACTTTACTTTTACATTACTTTGCGTTACGCACCCCAAAACTTTGCACCCAATAGGCTAAACCAGGCACACACCTAGTGTCTCACCACAGGGGGCAACATTTTTTTTATAAAACTAAATGTAATACCTGGTATCATAAATGTTTGAATGTTCTCAGTCTGGAGAGGCAAGTTAGTTAGTTTCAGCAGTCACAACCATAATGTGGATTCCTTCTGTTTGACTGGAAGGAGGGAGTATACTCCAGGGTAGTGTGACTGCGAAAGGTGTGTCAAGGTGGGGCAGTTAAAGACAGTTATATAAGACAGAGCTGGAGAGGCCAGAGAGACACTAAACTTCTTAACTATTGAAGACCTTAAGACATAATCAAGACAACCAGGCTTCATCCATCAGCATATTTCTTCTCTTAGATGTAATTTTGCTTTATCTGAGAATTTTCTTAGTTGTATAAACATGGGTAGATCAGTAGGAGTAGACTGGTGTATAGAGGATGATACAATGTTAATAAGTGAACATAATATACTGGCGGACAAGTATGTACATTTCCATAGGAGAGTATTGGTAGACAGGTGGATGAAGAGATGCATGTGGAAAGGTGTATATTAAAGTGTAATTGGTGGAGTAATACTTAACACACCATAGCTTATTTCATTTGGTAGAGAATGATTACCAGGTGTGTGTGTGTGTGTGTGCGTGTGTGTGTATATTAACATGTATTGCTTTGTGCTTCAGTAAAGGATGAAGATCCAGAGTGTGATACTGCTGTTCTCTCTAGTGGGTGTGCTGTTAGCAAGCTCACTAAATAAAGCTGTATCAGAGCAAGGTAAGTGTTTGGGGTGTGTGTGCACAACACTTTCCATCCTAGATATTAATGTGATATAATTTGCTAAAATTAAAAAGTATTTGTTCCTCAGCACTACTGCAAGAGGACAATGTGGCCAGGTTAGTTGCTGCTCTGAAAACTGTCCAGGAGGCTGCAGATGAAGCACCAAGTGAGTTAGTTATCTGTTTATCTATCTTATCTGCCTGGCTGTCTCTTTACAGTCTGTTCCATCTGTTAGTGCAAATGTATGAAGTATCAGTTTATATCAACATCAGTAGAGAGAAAAAGTGAGGTAAGGAGGGAATAGGCGAGCACAGATACATTGTTAAAACCAACTTTTCTATGGTTTCGCATCACTGTTGAGGCAAAACTGTTTGATATACTATGTATGTGTGTGTTTGTGTGTAAAAACTAACTCCTCATTTAAATAATTTTTAAGTGGTAGTCAAATATTGATCTTATTACAAAACGTTTCATAAGTAGTAACTTAAAAATAAGTAGTAACTTATTTATTTAAAAGAAGAAAAACCCTTATTTAAAACTGTATTTATTCTACAGTTGATTGGAGTGCTCTGGGCAAAACAGTCTTAGACATTATCGGATAGCTGCGAAGACAATGGGGCTGCAGATGATCATCTTCAGTCTCTGACATTATTCCTAACATTGCTTCAGTCAATTCTATCATCCATCCATCTTCTTCAGTGTCTGACATCATTCCTTTCCTGGCTTCAGTCAATTATATCATCCATCCATCTTCAGTATCTGATGACATTATTGAAATATTTAGTTAATCATTCTTGAATACATCCACTGACTAATAAATAAATTAAGTTGTTTTTGTATAGTTGGTACTGAGAATCACATTTTGACAAAGGTGTGTATTATTCACAAACATGTACTTTATGTCCTGATACAGTATAGAATATTGTAAGGCTGTGGAGAAATAATGATCAAAATGTATGATGGCAATGTTCAATGTGTATTTCTATCCTTAAATAAACTATAAAGCATTACACATGTTTATTGTTGTTTAAATTATTCTTTCATGTTTCATAGCACTGTTATATTGAGTATTCAGTGTATTATTCAGTGTTCAAATCTTAATGAAGTATGTTTTACACCGTTTCTGTAAATTTTGTAGTACTGCAATTGGAGCAGTAATATTATTCTATCAAGCTCAAACATTCACTGAAAAAGGCAGTTTATGAACAAACTATTACTTATTCTTTAAATATATCTTCAGCAATAGACCCCTCATTACACAAATAACTTTGATACTTTATAATCACATTTGTGAGCATTTTTAACAGTCTTTGCAGTGTGCTATCGCAAATATTTTATTGTTTCAGTATGAAATCTAAATTAATATAATTAAGTTTTTTGCCACTAGTCAACACAAAAAAGTCCATGATGACAAAGTGAAAAATACAATCTACAAATTTTTCTAGATTAATTACAAAAAAAATAATAGATTGATTAATTACAAAGAAAATAATGGATTGCATAAGTATTCACCCCCTTTAGTCAATATTTGTCAAAGGAAACTATCGATTTTGGATAAATCCTACCAGCCTTGCACATACAAGACTCCCATAAAGGCCATTTTGGTGAAGCACCCAGGCTGTGGTTGCAGTATGCACAGAGCCTCCCAGCACAGGCCTGGAAGACTGGAACTCCTTTAGAGTTGCCATAAGACTCTTGATGGCCTGTCTGACTAGTGCCCTTCTCTGAATACACAGTTTTTGAGGGCAGCCTGTTCTAGACAGATTCACAGTTGTGCCATATTCGCTCTGTGTCTTGAGACTTTATCATCCAAATCATTATATTGGATGCATTGTTATAAGCATATTGGAAAGTAGTGATAGGCTGTTCCGGTCTTTTCAAAATTCACTGCATCGGTCTCGAGTAGTGATGGGCTGCTATGCACACACGCTCGATACTGTTCCAAGCTTTTGACACCTATCCGACCCACTGCATTTTCTGAAACACTTCTGGTCAGGTGACGGCAGGTGTGGAAACATTTTGTCATGTGATATTGAACGAAACGAAACGGTTGGGTATCCTACACCTGACCGTCTCTGGTTTTGAAAACGAGGTGGCAATACTAACGACTTTAAATGAGATGTGTCCATTTGTTGCAAGAGAGAAATGTATAAGATTACTGAGAGATTGTGAGAGTTAGCTGTGTGACAATTGTTTAAAGTTAGCTTGGTTAGTATTAACTTGTTTTAAAGTGCTTGTTGCAAAGTGCAGTTTTCCAGAGTTCTCTGGTGCCTGAGCGCCCGTGTCAATCAGGGTGGACACAAGTTCTAATAAATAGCTGATTTAGCAATTGAAGTAGAAACGTTTCATTTTGCATTATTTCAGTAGTTGCGTAGTGTGTAGAGTCACAGACTACTCAGCAAGAAGACCCTGGTTCGAATTGACATGTATTTAGTTTTTTTTTCATTAAAAACAATATTTATTGTTCAAATAATGTTTAATTCACTACAAAAGGAATATGAATTAAACACTTTTCATCCACACGCCTTTATCATCCAAAACATTATAATAAAGGATTGGTTAAATGATAAGCGAGTTGGAAAGGCAAGAGAAAAGCAGCATTTGAACCCCACATTTTACTTTCACTTTGCACATACACCAAACTGTTGAGCCACACAATCTTTTCTAGTAAAAGGGGAAAAAACTGTATGAACATTAAACATCTGATTTTTATTTCTAACTGGCAGATGTCACTGTCAAGTAAATGTTTTGAGTGTTTCGTAAAGCCTTGACACAAATGTTTTGATTGTCTCAGTTTTCGGAAAGCGTCGTTCTGTCCATCACTACTATAATATCCCTACCTGTTTAGTTCTCTGCAGACTTGTTGCTGACAGTCTGAACACATCTAGCACTGACATTCTTATTCATCTGGGAAAGAGTTCCTCTTCTGTTTTTCCTTATAAATCACAGCAATGCATGAGCATTACAATCATGGAATGTGTGCACTTTTGATTACAATATCTAACCATATTTACTGATTTCTTTCTCATAGATCTAAATGCAGAGGTAACTTTAATCACAGTTCCTATTGACATACTAGCCAGTTGAGCAGTCTTTGTGACTGAAGCGCCTGCCATCCATGCCCAATAATGAACCCTCTTTCAAATTCACTCAGATTCTTTCCTCTTACCGTCTTGGTCCAAAATCAAGGTCCTCTGGGCCTGTTCAGCATTTTTATACATGCAAGAGAGCATGACAGGATGTTAATTGCTTAATTGTATCATGCAGTACACCTGTTTGGAAGTATCTACATTTGCTCATCCACTCATTTATTCAGGTTTTTCCTTTAATTTGTCACCTGTCTATATCTCTGTCTGGCATAAGTAGGCTAGGACAAGTATACAAAAAGATTGCTCGGTTATAGTTATACCATGGGCAGGGTAGGTTGTCAAAAAGGAAATTCCAAAACACACGTTGAATTACGTTTGTTAAAAAGTCAAGCTAGCTTGCTGTTATCTATTTATCGCCGCCCTTCCATTGGACACATAGCTATACAGAAACCATTTGTTTTCTTTGGGTATTGTTATACAATAGGCAGCAAAGGCTATAAAAACAGTAATTTAAAACCAACTGTTCTAGCTAGATAGTTGTTATTTATTTAGCTTCCAATGTTATTTAGAGTTGTAAATAGATTGTTTCTGCTTTTATTTTCTATCTGCATGTTCCACTGTCTTTGCATGTATTACTTTTATTTGAATGTTCATTTAGATATACAGTTAGGTCCGGAAAAATTTGGACACTGACACAATTTTCATAATTTTGGCTCTGTACGCCACCACAATGGATTTGGAATGAAACAACCGAGATGCAATTGAAGTGAAGACTTTCAGCTTTAATTCAAGGGGTTGAACAAAAATATTGTATGAAATGTTTAGAAATTGCAACTATTTTCATACGCAGTCCCCTTATTTCAGGGGCTCAATTGTAATTCGAGAAATTAACACAATCATAAATAAAATGTTCATTTTTAATACTTTGTCGAGAATTCTTTGCAGGCAATGAGTGCTTGAAGTCTGGAACGCATGGACATCACCAAACACTGGGTTTCCTCCTTTTTGATGCTTTGCCAGGCCTTTACTGAAGCTGAATCTGTATTCAATTAAAACATAAAGCATTGGTTACCAATACCCTGTTAAAGTTCAAAATATTGTTTAAAATTAATTTAAACCCTCCCTTAGCATTGATGATTTTATTACCAGGCCTAAAAGTGGTCTCCTAGATGTTTTTTTAAAATAGTTGATGTTAATAAAACCACTTCTCATAAAAAAACTCTTGAAACATTGCCAGAAATGTTTTATTTAAACATTATTAACTTTTTTAAAAAACATCTAGGAGACCAATTTTGGGCCTGGTAATAAAGTAATGTATAATTTATATTTATCATTTATATTTATTTATATTATATTTTATTTATATTTATTTATGTTTTAATTTAATACCGATTTGTGTCTTTCAGAGTGAAATAGTGTCACGTTACGGTGAGCAGCAGCGCCACCGTTCCGTGCACCTGCAGTTCCCATCATTCACAAACGCATCCCGGACTTGTCTCTGTCACATGTCTCCAATCATCCACACCAGGTCCCCATCACATCGTTTGTAAGTGTTTAAATGTTTCCCCTCTGCTCCCCACATTTGTGGATCATTGTTGCTTGTCTTCGTGTTTCTTGGTGAGTGTTTGCTTTGCTGTACTGTTTGAATGGTTTGTTATAAGTCGCTTGTTGCGCATTTTCATTTCATTCAGTTTAGCATTATCGTTATCCGTTCGTTGTTTGGTTTTTTGGTTTGTTTGTTCAATTAAAAACCGAACGTGAAAATGCCTGCGCCTGGTTCCTCTCCCGCACACCACCTACACCGTGACAGAATGATCCACCACGAATGGAACCAGCAGGCATGAAAGAGGAGGACAATGAGTGGAATCGCCGCCTCCTCGAGTGCTTGCTCGGCACGATGCACTATCGGCAACTAGAGCGGGAGGCTCCCTACACGGAGGAGCGCATCGAGCAAGTGCTCGTGGAGGTGTGCGGGCAGCGGGCCATAACCGGGACCAAGGAGCTATTGTCCCGGTATCCTTTTCGGTTGGGGAGGGACATTTTCCCCTCAACCAGGAAGGCCCAACCAAAGGGGGCAGCACCGCAACAAAGGGCGGGGTGCGCAACGCCTGGTCCGCGGTCCCCTCCAGAACCGAGGCACCCCCAGAACATTTTTAGGGGGGGGGCTGAGTGGGTGCCCAAGGGGGGCCGTGAGTGCACCCCCTCTACGTCCGGTGCCCGCTCCAAGGCGCAGGCTCTTTCCTGCTGCCCAGGAGTCGCAGCCAGCGCCCCCTGCTGCCTTGGAGTCGCAGCCAGCGCCCCCTGCTGCCTTGGAGTCGCAGACAGACATGCGTTTTTCTGAATTTTTTTGTTGTTTTTCTGTCTCTCACTGTTCAAATAAACCTACCATTAAAATTATAGACTGATAATTTCTTTGTCAGTGGACAAACATACAAAATCAGCAGGGCATCAAATAATTTTTTCCTTCACTGTATATATTTTCTAATAAAACATTTACGTCTATAAGCCTACTTTGAAACTAATTTCATGGCCTTTATTTATCCCACAATAACTAATTTGCCTAATTTATTCTCAACGAAGAACCTTCTTAATTACCTTTAAAATATAGTTATTAACCAAATTGCTGTCTGAATTTTGACAATGTCAAGAAGTTATCTTACCCAGCAAGCAACACACCAGCGGCCCATCGGTAGCCCACTAGCTTTTTGCTGCTGCGGCCGCCGAACTGTTCTACAAAGGGTCTGGCTAGTGGGCCGCAAGCTGCAGGCCGCTTTTTTTATAGTGCGCGTCACAGTCAGGCTACTGGTGGGCCGCTTTCATTACAATGCCTTCCAACAATACCCTGATCAGTGGCTCACCAGCAGCTCGACGGCGGCTAGCCGCTTTTATGCACTAAACCCAGCGGGATGCCTCATGTCCCAATCTTAGGTTTTATTTATAATAATCCTTTATAATACTTTTTGGTCATATCACAAATTACAATTAACTGAATTAAATCTAAACAATTTATTTCAAATAGTGCAAGATGCATACAGAAAAACATGCATTATACAGCAAGCATACAAAATAAATATGTGCAAATGAATTGAAATATATAAAAAAATCAAACAGTGCAAGAAAACGTGCAATATACATCTGTCAATATACAGCTTTAAATATATCAAGAGGATAATGCGATCATATACATAAAACTGTATATAGCAGCAGTTTTAAAGGACTGTAGTACTGTAGATAAGCAGCAATATTAGTTGTGCTGGAGCTGTGTCATTCATATTCAGGTCCCTTGTACCGCCGCAACGACTTCCTCCACCAGCACGTTCAGCTGCACCGTCCAGGTACCTGGTGATCTGGTTCTGGACAGCCACATCAGGGTTAGGGTTCCTGTAATTCAGTAATGAGATATTTCACTTAAATGGTCTGACATGATTTTGAGAAAAAGTCATTATAAATTCTCCACAAGAATCTAATAGCCATGTACAAAATAACTTACTTTGACACAGGTCCTCCAGGTTGTCCAGGGGGAGCTGAATACCCTGAACATTGAGGAATGACAACTCCCTCACCGAGCCATTTGCTTGGACACAAGCGAGCACTGTGGCCATGTTGTTCGACAGCTCGCGTATTTCTTCACTCACTGTGCCAATGTGGCGCAAGTGAAGTGAATGACATGGACCTACAAAAAAGTAGTTAATCACCATCACATACCACTTACAAATTGCACGACATTCAGGACAAATGAAATGTTTTATGAAGACAACATGCTAGCGCAACTATAGTCTTATTCTAACCTGATTGTAGAGCCAGCTGTGCCCTCAGCTCAACATTCTCTTCAGTCAGATGTTTATCAGAAGCTAAAAAGCACAATGAAATGTCAATAGTTTAATAGTGAAATAAACATAACCGACTGCCTTATACCCACATGACGTGGTTATAACCCACATGATGTGGATAACGTTACACAAAGAAACAAGATTTAGCTAACGTTACGTATAAGTTACGAGGAATAAGGACATTATATAAAATATTCTAACTTGTTGATACAGTAAGAGGATAAACGATGAAACAAAAAATAGTAAGCTACCAAACTTGTGAACACATGAAGAAACACAAGAGTTACTATAGGTATTTAATCTCAGGCCAACGCTACCAGTGACTTTGACTAAATAATTTGAATGTTAACAGAATATTGCAAACAGTCATTGTTTAATACAAAACAGTCATTACTTTCTTACTCAGTAGCCTAACAACACTTAGTTATTTATAATAACGCAGAACAGAACTCACCATAGCTATGTATGTGACTCGCCGTTCAATAATTTTCAGTCTGATCTGTCTTGACCTTCATCTGTTTCGGGAGTTCAACAAATTGTAGTAAAACAATGTCATAATCCACATGTTGTATTGTCCAATTCAGAGCATATAGCTTATACCTTACACCCTTTGAAAAAGAGTTGTTAGTTTTCCTGAATGAGACTTAAAGAATAAAGTCACTAAAATGATCCAGTTTTCACCTTACTACAACATGTAATTCCTAGCTTGCAAAATGGCGATTGTCTCGCCTTACGTGCAATTCACATTCGCTACAGCGCCATCTACAGACACGGCGGTGTTTAAACACAGTAAAGAACTGTCCCCCATAAAGCGAGTAAAGTCGAGGCTAGGCGAGTAGTTGAGCCGGTACCATGCAGTGGAAAAGGGCCATTAGTTCGGGAAAAGAATTATGGTAAGCAACGGCGAGAGACGGCTGTTTCTATGTGTTTACTGTACATGTCTACACAAAGGTCCTTTACACAAGCAATAGTGCATAAGTCAAAGTCTTATTTTATAAATAAACTACCAATGTTGACAAATTCTGTACACTAAGATTTAACAATATTAAAACAAAGTTAATAAAAATAATCAGTACAAGAATAAAAGGGGTACAATAGCATCTTTGCTAGAAGAAAATGGCAACACAAGCAGATACAGCAGATCACAGCGCACGCCCTCTCTTCCGCGGCTAGCATAAAGCAGTTGGGCCGCTGGTGGAAAGCTGCCAGAGATGCAAATTAGCTGATGCAAATTGAGATCAGGAGAAAAGCGGCAAAAGCTGGTGGCCTGCGGGCTTTAGGACATTATAGCCTCCAGCGGCCCGCCAGCAGCAAAACGCCGGCGGGCCACCAGCAATTGCTCACTGGGTACTGATCAAAATGGTTGACTATTAGATTAATGTAAAAGACACTGTTTATAAAAAAAGCTAAACCGGTAATCAACAGTTTGTCCTGAAAACTTCAGAGTTCCTAAAGTATTCCAACCTGCTAAACTCAAAGAAAAGCTACACCATTAGGATTACCAGCAATATTTCCTGAAATTTAGAGATTCTAAAATTTTATTTGCATCATCATTGAAATTTGCATACAATATAAGTGGGCAAAGAAATTCAGAATTCCTAATGTTTTCCAGCCTGCTAAACTCACAATAAAACTATACTGTTAAGGTATCCAATAGTTTTTCCTGAAATTCAGAGTTCCAAAAGATTTCTACTTCAGTTCCATTGAATTTTAATACAATGGATGTGGCCAGAGAAACTCATGAAATTGGGGCGGGCTAAACCTGTTTGGTATTTTTTTTAATTATCTCAGGTCCCTAGGTCTGCATAGGTCTGTATATTCAACTCTTCCAAATAAACTTAATCCTTAGAAAAGTATTTTGAATGTCAAAAGTATCTTATATGAAGCACATTATTGGACTAGATTAGTATTATTACCAACACAGCATACTTAAATTACTAAATACGGTAATTTGCTGTCAGCTTAGATTCTTTAAATTCAATTATCAGTTTGATGCACCTATATGTTCTGTTTATGAGATTGACAAACATTACCTGAAAAGTTAAAATCTGGAAAAATTGATTCAATCAATATATAGTAATTTTAAAACTAACTGAAAAAACATGAATGCACTTTTATCTTTTAAAATGAGTCAAGATAAGGAAAACTGAGAACAGCAAACACTTGTCATACATAATCTCTTTGATTTTAGCACTGAAAATATCAGGCTTGATTTCATCAAGCAAAGGAATGCTTGAAAACAGGACATTTTTTATGTAATCAACATACATGATCCAGAATGACTCTTTTTTCTATGTATTGATGTAGTGTAATGAGAAATGTCTGTTGAGGAAGAGTGGAAGTGTATTCGACGAAGAGGTGCATCTGGCCCCATCAAGTCTCTATCACACCCTTTGTGATGGTAATCAGGAGTCCTACGTAACATTTGCTTCTATAAAGATCTGGAACACCAGGTGTGGGCCATCAGCCCTGCCCTCCTGAGCTCACCTGGAGAGGTGTGAAACTCTGAGCAAACTGGAATGTAACTAAAGGTATGACATTCATCTGTAGTGTTTGGATTTCCCCTGTTCCGCATAAAGAGCAGAATAGGCTGATATGCTTTATTGTACTGTAAGGGTTATGGATCAAATTTCACAAGAACATTGTAGAAATGATTGTCTTTGTTGCATGACTGACAACAACTGGCGTCAACGCCCCCGTTTATTTGATAATTTTGCATTGATTAAGTGTGACAGTTCCTGCCCTTTATGTTCATTGTGTTTGCCAAGGTAAAGTAATGCTAATGACTATTTGGGGGAGTGCTTTAGATGTCTGATTTTAGAATAAATAGCCATGTCTCCAAAAAGTTATTTGAGTTTGTCCTAGTTAAAGAGACATCCCAACATGTTGTGTTGTAGTCATATTTAGGAGTTTGTCCTCGTTAGAGACCTCCCAACACGTGTTGTGGTCATATTCAGGAGTTTGTCCTTGTTAAAGAGACCTCCCAACACGTGTTGTAGTCATATTTAGGAGTTTGTCCTTGTTAAAGAGACCTCCCAACACGTTTTGTTGTAGTCATATTTAGGAGTTTGTCCTCGTTAAAGAGACCTGCCAACACATTGTGTTGTAGTCATATTTAGGAGTTTGTCCTTGTTAAGGAGATGTGTATACAGAGCATGACTTGAGACCTTTCTTTTGCAGACCTATGTAGGAGAAGCAATTCTTTGATGACAGAGTCAAACAGTCCTAAGCCATGCCTCGGCTGTGGCTCACAGAAGCAGCAAACGTACACAACGGTTGCAAATATCGATAGCAGGAACCACGTTAGAAGAAAATACGGTTGTGTCGTTTCAAAGAAACATTTGCCAAGACAGTCACTCAAATAGAGGCGGAATAAATTCAAGCACACAACTACTCACATTGTTTTAAGACCACGAACAGTATGCTGTCAGAGAGAAAAAGTTGCGCTATATTCGATGTCTGGAATGCAACAATATAAAAATGCACCACAACAAGAAATATCATGTACATAGTACTTCCAATTGCAATGTCATTAAGGGTCCCTATTATTTTTGATAGGATTATTATTAGGGGTCCTTGCCTCGAAGGGGCTCAGGAGTCCTATTATTTTTGTTAGGATTATTATTAGGGGTCCTTGCCTCGAAGGGGCTCTGGAGTCCTATTATTTTTGTTAGGATTATTATTAGGGGTCCTTGCCTCGAAGGGGCTCAGGAGTCCTATTATTTTTGCTAGGATTATTATTATGATTATTATTATTCCTTTTTTTATACGCATATTCCCATGAGATGGCATGTGCTACAGACATGCCACTTTGCCCATAAGTATATACTGTCTGCCGAATTCATCTATTAGACTATGGGTCCAATTGAACCCGAGGTGGCGCTATAATAAGTAATCTAAGTTGCTCCAAAAGCTACACTGGCATATCCACCCCATATGACCTAGAGGTCTGAAATTCGGTCCACAGGTCCCTCTTCACCTAAGGAACAAATTTGCCTCAAGAACCCATGACGTCCACCATCTTTGATTTTCAGCCATTTTGAATATTGTCTGAAACACTAAAAAGTTATCTTCAACTAGATTCCGTATAAGGATTGTTGATATGTTTGACAGAGTGGCTGATATGAACCATTGGAAATTCCTGTGGGTGTGGTCTCAGTTGAAATGCTCATTAATGCAAGATGGTGTGATCTACTGCAACCCGACTTGGTATATGGGTTCAAGCCCATGGCAGGAAGGCCTCCGCAAGGTTTTAAGCTGATCAGCCTGATGGTGGCGCTATAATCAACAAATGCATGGGGCTCCATAGGAAATGAATGGAAGTCAATGGGGAATGAATTTGATTCTATTGAGAATGAATGGGGGGCAGTGGAGAATGAATGGGAGTCTATGGTAAAGGAATGGAAGTCGAAGAGGAATGAATGGAGGTCAAAGAGGAATGAATGGGAATCAATGGTGATTCAATGGGAGTCTATGGGGAATGCATGGTTGTCAATGGGGAAAGAATGGAGGTCAATAGGGAATGAATGGGATTCTATGGAGATTCAAATGGAATCTATGGGGAATGAATGGAGGTCAGTGGGGAATGAATGGAAGTCAAGGGTGATTCAATGGGTGTCTATGGGGAATGCACAGAATTCAATGGTGAATGAATGGGAGTCAATGATGATTCAGTGGGAGTCCATGGGGAATGAATGGGAGTCAGTGGGGAAATAATGGGAGTTAATGAGGAATGAATTAAGAATAAATGGGTGCCATGGTGGTCCTGAAAGGCAATGACCACGCCATATCCACTTGCGGATATATTTACCTTTGTTTTTACCACACAACTAGTGATCTAAAGTTGAAATAATATTTTACACATTGTATTCAAAATGATATGAACGACATGGCAACATAAAGCACACTGTAGATGAAAACAAAAAGTCCACTCACCATTATGATTATCATTTAAAAACGAAGTCCATTCTCCTGTCCTTCTTTATGAAATGGATAAGGGCAGGTTCGTGTAGCTTGTCTTTTGATTTTAAATTTGAGGGCATAGAGGCCCCTGACTGGATTCCCCACTGGATAAAACTAAGGACTATCTGATCATTGTAAACTGTCCTACTGGCTTTCTTGTAGGTTATGCCATTACATTTGAGGTGATGGACTGCGGTAAAGAACTGTTAGTAATGTTTGCTTTCCTCCTCTTAACCTGTGTGTTGTACTAGACATTTTTGCTAATACATTTTTTATGCATTTTTTAGGTTAGGGGGTGTGATGTAAATTCAAAGGTCCATCCAGTAAAACAGTGGTAGGCAAGACAGAGGCAAAGAGGCAAAGTACACAATAGCAGTTTATTTAAATGTGCAAGGAGAGTGAAATCACAGCAACAAAGCAACGAGTGAAAAATCTCTAAAGTAGCTCAGAAAACTATCAGTACTTATACCGGAATGGGTGGAGGTAAGCATTTGCGTGTCTTCTATTCTGTCCTAAAACACAATGATCTGTCCTTACCCCCACTCTGACAAATGGTTTACAACAGCATAAACACCTCATGTTCTTTCTCTCAGTGACAAGAGCATAGCACTCTCCTACTTGACCATCCGGTAATTAGTACTATAGTTTAGACAAACTTTTATCCTAATAATTACCTTTTACCTAAAACATTTATTAACAGAAACACAGAACCAGAAACTTCAATAACAGGGGTCATATTAGAACATGTTTAGTTCATACAGACTACATAAACCTACATGTAGAATATACCACTAGCATATTCACATAACAAGAAAACAAAAAACTGTGAATATTCATTTCCTATAATAGACAAAATTAGCAAATGTTCGATTTGACAACGTCCCTTGCACTAGACTACTGTATGCTATGTTTAGCCATATGTCAATCTATCAATAACATTTATTTTCTTTATCCCTTTTTACATCACCAGTTGTCACAAACTGCTTTTACAGATACCCAGCTTGAAACCCCAATGAGCAAACAACAAAGGTTAATGCACAGTGGCTAGAAAAAGTCCCTTGTGGGGTCCAAAATTAGGAAGAAACCTAGAGAGGAACCAGACTCGGAGGAGTGGCCATTCCTCTTCTGTCTCTGTCGGGTGAAGATTAGAAGAGTACATAACCTTTTGGGCCACAGCAATGTTTTGGTATGATCAGAAAACAAGCGAGTCAATAAATGCAAGTCGGCTTTGACCAGAATCCTGAAACAGAATCCACATTTGCAGCATAACCAGGTGGAAAAAAACAGGGACAATCAGGTGGGGCGTGGGCAGTGGCCGCAGGAATCATCAAGCAGCAACTAGATCTTCGACAATATCACTGTCTTCATATTATGATCAAAATGCATATCAACATACAACCCCGTTTCTATGGAGCCCCAGAGGTGGCAAGGAGGGAAAAATAACTGCAAATTGTATAACTCGCACGCGTGCTTTACTAAGTTGCACACGTGCTTTACAAAGTTGTTTGCATGTTTTAAGTAAGTCACACGCTCGCTTTAAGTCACACACACGCTTTAGTAAGACGCCCATTGCAATGCTTTTGGTACTTTCAATGAGTAAAACAGTTCACAAGTGTACTATAGCTAGATGACTACACATTCTAAACTTGTATGATGTAATACACAGAGTTGGGGAGTAACTGATTACAAGTAATCTGTTACAATACGATTACAAAAAAACAGTAACTGTAATCCGCTACGTTACCAACTAAAATATTGTAATGGGATTACAGATACTTTGGAAAAAAGTCATGATTACTTTTGGATTTCTTCAACTGAAAAAGAATATGTGCGCAAAATAATTATGACACGTTGCATGCTTGATTTTTTTATTTAATGTTTTAAAAACATCGTTATTTGAACCAAAATAACAATTGAGCGCCTCAGTTGTTGTGTGTGTGATCATCATGTGCACAAAAGTGGACGCGCATTACCAGTTTAGTGACTGATGAAACGCTAGTTTAATTGGTAAAAACAGTGTATCTAGGATAATTTAGCCGACCCATTTAAATGTGATTTAGTTATCTACTCGACGCATCTTTCTTAGAACAATTAAGCGATAGGCCTACCTCGTGTTATATATTTTTCAAGTTTCAAGGTTTATTTGACAAATGCACCGAACAACACAGCCAAGAAGAGTTGAACTGACCCTAACCCTAACCCAACCCTAACCCTAACTCAGACAGGAAATGATTTTAAAGATTAGGCAACTATTTGTTAGATAGCTGTAACATGGGGCTGCCTTCAAAATAAAACATTATATGGAATTAATCACGATATTTAAGGAGAAAAGGTGTGTTGGGAAGCACTCTGCCGAAGCATGATGATTTGCATTTGACGCAACCACCTCAACTCCATCCATGTAGGTAGGCCATGTGATTCTGCTTGCTTTGCATCTCAGAATATTGCATCCATTGGTTATCATTGGCTGCTGTCGACACTGACTAAGTTAAGAGGGCAGGGGGGTGTTCCATCAAGGCAGATAAAGGAAAATCCAGGCTTATTTCGATAAGTCTGGCTAATTAAAGTGAGAGTTCCGTTCCATTACTGTGGCTTATAGGAGACCCCGCTCAGTAACTAAAGTAACTTATACATCTGAACTAGCCTGCTCCCTCGCAGGCTAACTGTCAAGCTTAATTTAGCTGTTTTTCAAGGAATGTCCAACAGGCGGAAACAGAACCCCAAAAAAACCTTCCGTGTATTTTCTCGGTCGCATTACTTTTGTCCTGTCCGTGTTCGGAAACATAAATTCTGACTTTTTTCTGTCATTGTGACCAAGCATGAATTGACGTGTTTAATTTAGTTCCAAAGAACATATAAGTAAAAATAAACAAGTTAAAAAAAGCATGTCTTACCACTTTCACTGTCTTCAAAAGCCAATAGTTAATTGACATAGGCCTAGTCTGAATCTCAAATTGCATACTACATACTACAAGTACACTACGTACTTCGTGGAGGATGGTAAAGTACGTACTGTTTAGTATATAGTTAGCTAGTATGCCAGCATTGGGACTGATTGGGACCTACATTGTTATAATATGGCGTCTCAACATTACATTTTGTCGCGCATTAACATCACGCCAAGTGTGAGTATTTTGCTTGACACCATTAAGCATTGTGTTAAACTGACTAACGTTTCTTATGAAGTTTACTTCCACCACAAACAGCATCTATGAACTGTATGGCTTTTACCACTGGCCGTTTTAAAAGCTTATAAGCCAGTAATACTAGTATCTTACTGCTTGAAAAAGTCATGAGGATAGAGCAATTGCTAGCGAGACTGAAGACAAACTTTACACTGCCAAATCTATTTCATTTCAGGGCACAACAACATTTGACATGAATGCAGTAACTATCAATGTAGGTGACGATAACTGACTGTTTCGTCAAGTGAAAAGATGAGAGAATTGTGAAAACCCCTCCTCTTCCACTGCCCAAAATGTTGTGGTCTACATTACCCCAACAAGCATGAATGGGTGCATAATTTGAAAATCCACCAGAAATAGTAGACCATTGGCATACTATTTTCAGCATACAATGGTTTTAGACATACTAATCTGGCATACTATATAGTATGCAAGTACACTATTTGAGATTTAGCCTACATAAGCAGTGCATCTAAAGACCAGCCAGTTGCAACCAAATATGGCATGTCCATTCCTCAACAACCCTGTGGATGAAGGTGCTCAGATTCTACACAAAGTTTTACACCACCAGCCCCAAGGGTCTTCAAAGACAGAAGTTCTCCACTGGGCTTCCCTAATGAGTGTCTGTGGGAGAGGTACAGGTTCAGTAGGCCCAGCAAGGTTTACCTATGTAGTCTGCTGGAACCACACTCAACGTAGCCAAGCCTTGAACACTGTTCAGTCTGTCTGCATAGCTCTGCGTTTCTTTGCATGTGGGACATTCTTGTACATTGGTGATGCAGAAGGTCTTGCAAAGCCAACTGCATGCCAGGAAATAAGGGTATGCCTTGCTCTAAAGCAGTACCTGAATATTTTCATCACTTTCCCTTGTCATCTTGAAACACAAAGGAGGCATTTTATTTAATTGCAGGTATGTGACCATTAAAATAAATGTAAAGTAGCCTACAGGTTGACAAGTCTCTGTATTAATGTAATCCTCTTTTTCAGGCTTCCCCAATGTTATAGGCACAATAGACTGTACCCTTGTGCATGCCAGTCCCCATCTGGACCTGTGGATGCAGACTATGTCAATCATAGTCTGACACAACTCAATGTATGACATTCATCAATCCCTCCCCTACCACAGATAAGGGTCGAGAAACATATTGACATCAACACATATTGACATCAATCGGAAATCTTTTCATAGCCTAAACGTACAGGCATCTACTGGGGGCCTCTGTCCACAAACAGTCAGGCAGAATAGTAGCAATTGGATTTGGATGAAATGTGCACATCTGTACAAATAGATCAATACGTTTTGATGCCAACACTTTTTTGGATTTATGTCCCGTTACCCTGGCAGTTGTTCACAGAAATGTCAATTTCAATGTCTGTCTCACACAAAGTAGTGACTGTACTGTACAGAGATAATGTTTCACTTTACCTTATCAGCACAGATCAATCAGTAAAAAATATGTTATTTCCTTTCCTAGAGTAACTACGTCATAGCACTAACATGTAGCTGCAGAAGGCCTATGTAAAACCAGATTTGAAACACAATCAGACCCAAAGTTAAAAATATTATTCTGGAATGTAAACAATGTTGAGATGATTCTGAACTGGACTTTACATTTACAATTTACATGAAAAACACCACTGCATCAACTCTTCTTAGTCATGCTGAGCAATTTAAAATGAATGCTCTGTCAAGCAAAGTGTGCCACATCATTGGTGAACCTCTATGCTGTCAGATGATCTGCGATGGAAGTTGCCTGATACATAATAGCTGTTGCCACATTCTTTTTTGGCTATTCAGTTGGCCCTTGTTGAGACGTTACCGCCGAAAATTAATATAGGCCAAGGGATACTACTGTAGGTCAGAAAGGCTTCAAGCCTTACCGAATTAGGTTAATTAACAGTAACCCAGCAAGCAACACGCCAGTGGCCCACCAGCTTTCTGCCGCTGCGGCCGCCGAGCTTTTCTACAAAGCGTCTGGGTAGTGGGCCGCCAGCTACGGCCGCTTTTTCATATAGCGCGCGTCGCAGTCGGGCCACCGGTGGGCCACTTTCATTACAATGCCTTCCAACAATACCCTGATCAGCGCCTCACCAGCGGCTAGCCGCTATTATGCACTAAACACAGCGGGATGCCTCACGCCCAATATTAGGTTTTATTTATAATAATCCTTTATAATAATTTTGGTCATATCATAAATGACAATGAACTGAATAAAATCTAAACAATTTATTTCAAATAGTGCAAGATGCATACAAAAAACATGCATTATACAGCAAGCACACAAAATAAAGCAAATGAATTGAAATACATTTTAAAAAATCAAATAGTGCAAGAAAACATGTCCAGCAACAGATATTGTAAAATCACAGTATTTGAATGTGAAAAAAGTACAAAATAAACCTATCACATAAAATAAACAAGGGCTAGAATGGCAGTAATATACATAAGTGTGACCTAGCAGCAATCGATAGTTATTGAATATTATAGACACATCAATGCAATAAGCTTATGAATGGTGGCATAGCACACTACAACTACAGTCAGAATTAAGAACATTCACACACAGCTTTAAATATATTAAGAGGATAATGCGATCATACACAGAACACTGTACATAGCAGCAGATTAAAAAGAGTACTGTAGATTAGCAGCAATATTGGTTGTGCTGGAGCTGTCATTCATATTCACGGCAGGTCCCTTCTACCGCCACAACGTTGTGTCCCACCTGCACGGTCAGCTGCCCCTTTCAGGTACCTGGTGACCTGGTGTTGGACAGCCTCGTCACTGGCATCCCAGGTGGAAGGATTCTTCCTTATGGCTCCTGTAATACAGTAATCAGATATTGTACTTAAATGGTCTGACATGATTGAGAAAAAGTCATGAATTAACCACAAGAATCTAATAGCCATGTACAAAATAACTTACTTTGAAGAATAGTCCTGAGGAAAAGGTCCTTAAAGCTGGCCTTGTTCCCAGCTCCAGTCCAGGTGATCAAGACGGCGAGAGCATTTGTAATGATGCACGGTAGCATCCACCACACCGTGTACTTCAGCTCCCTGCCAGCCTTAACAGCCAAACAGCAAACCTACAGATGGAAGAATTAAAAGGTTTTACACTTGACAGCTCATGTAAAATGTTTCTAATCACTTTATATAACATCTAAGTTTGTTAGATTTTTTTAAATGAAAAGCGTAACTATAGTCTTGTGTTTACCTGATTGTAGAGCCAGCTGTGCCCTCAGCTCGACATTCTCATCAGTCAGCCGCTTGATCTTCTCCAAATGTTCTGAAAGTAAAGACAGACAGTTAATTATTCAGTCCTAAATATCTGGTTATTTTACACTCCTCAGAACTCAATAAATTGCAGTGTCTGCCAAAATGTTCATTCTTACCTTCATGTGCAGAGCTAAAACTTCGCCAAGCTCTGCCTTCTTGCCCTTTAAAATAGAAATTGACAAATAAAATTGAAAGCAACATGCTTTAGTAACATAAGTTAAACATCTGGGTTAAGTGAATGAACCCACACATACCTATGTAGCAGTCCTCCACATGGTGCTGTGGAGTACCTCTCTGCAGCCGTGGAGTACTGTGCTTGCTCCATCCTAAAAATAAACATAATAGTTGGTGAATCAATAAATATGGTGAAACCAAGTAAACAATGCAGCAATTACCAGATCAACATTTAATTCACATACCTCCAGGGCTGCAATCCACAGGGTGTTGTGGTGTAGATGTGCATCCTTGGGGTCGTAGGGGCCCACACTGGAACGATTTTTACTCCTCTGGCGATACACACGTCCGGTCTCTCACATATCTAGGAAAAGTTAAGGTTTTGTAAGCATTTACCCTGAAAAACACATTTTCATCCCAAGTTTCAAATTGTTATTACGTTTTCAAATTTACCTGCATGCTTGATGAGCTTGTAAGGGACAGCCTCCCAGGTGTCTTCAGATGGTGAACAAGTTCTGTGTGGTGGCCAGTAGCAAAGTCCCCCTTTGAGCCACAGGTGTGGAACTACTGCCAAACAGACATCCTCCGGGAACAAAACTACAGAAAATGCCATGATCTGAAAGCAATGTTTAGAAAAACGGCAGCATAAGACACACACAGGCTAGCTAAGAACACTGTGGATACACAAAGACACACAAGACACCTCAGTAACGGAATTGTAACACATGCAGATTTAGCTAGTCTAGTTAAATGTTAATGCCAAGAGTTAGCTATCGCACATGATGTGGATAACATTACACAAAGAAACACGATTTGGCTAAAGTTACGTATCAGTTGATATAAGTTACGAGGAATAAGCACATACAGTATATAACATATTCTAACTTGTTGATACATTAAGAAACACGATTTAGCCAAGTTAGGTAACAATGTTTCCATAGGCAACTGTTGATATGCGAATTCAGAGCATATAGCTTATACTTTACACCCTTTGAAAAAGAGTTGTTTTCCTGAACGAGACTTAAAGACTTACTACAACGTGGGATTCCTAGCTTGCAAAATGGCGATTGTCTCGCCTTACGTGCAATTCACATTCGCTACAGCGCCACCTACGGACACGGCGGTTCTTTATGCACAGTAAAGAACTGTCCCCCATGAAGTGAGTAGAGTCGAGTCGAGGCTAGGTAGTTGAGCTGGTACCATGCAGTGGAAAAGGGCCATTAGTTCGGGAAAAAAGTTATGGTAAGCAACGGTGAGAGACGGCTGTTTCTATGTGTTTACTGTACATGTCTACACAAAGGTCCTTTACACAAGCAATAGTGCCTAAGTCAAAGTCTATTTTATTAATAAACTACCAATGTTGACAGAAATTCTGTACACTAAGATTTAACAATATTAAAATAAAGTTAATACAAATCATCAGTACAAGAATAAAAGGGGTACAATAGCATCTCTGCTGGAAGAAAATGGCAACCCAAGCAGATACAGCAGATACGCCCTCTCTTCCGTGGCTAGCCGCCAGCGTGAAGCAGTCGGGCCGCTGGTGGAAAGCCGCCAGAGATGCAAATTAGCTGATCCAAATTGAGATCAGGAGAAAAGTAGTTGTCAATTGCTGCAGTATTGCCCTTTTTAGTGATGACTCCTTTAAATTCTTCATAATGTTCCATCAGCAGGGTTTGTTCCGCTGTTGAGAAGATCATCGCTCTAGTTTTCGCTTATTTTATGCTACATGGTATCTTAATTTCGATGATCGCTTGTTCTGGGCTGCTTATGTACTCTGTGCGTGTGCACAATGCATGCTTGTTTAAGCCTGGTTTGAGTAAACGTTGTCAAGACACAGCTAAATTGTGTTAATGGAACGGCTTGAGCCTTAAGTGGAAGATTATTAAAGCAGGGCGTTTATTCAAGCAGAGCTTTTTCAATAAAGCGCGGATTTCATTAGCGGCGTTGATGGAATACCTCCCAAGTGTATGATCACAGTTTATTTTTTTATCTGCATTTTGAAAATCCATCGCTGGTGGCACTAATAATCACAGGTTACGTTCACGTGGGTAAAACATATGTGTGCAGATGTTCACGATTGCAAACGTGCATTTGCATGCCTGGGGTTTCTACAACGTTTTGACAATGTAGGTGGTTGTGGAGCAAAACATCAGACTAGTGCAGATTTAGTGTACATGCAAAAAGCTAAGGATATCTTGATTTTTATATATAGCAGCGTCAATACCCTTTTTGAGAAATTGCCATATGTTTCTCAACGTTTTGAAGCAATTAAAAACATGAATAAAACAAATAACAGAAAAGGCTTACACATCTTTCGATTTTGGGTTATGTTCAGATAAACAGACAGATTCCGGAAGATCAAGGGTTATTGGATTAATTGGAAGGACTGAATATCTGACAGACCATTAGCGTGTAATGTAGAGATGTAGCCCAATAATATTGAAGTAGAAAGCAATGGTTTAGAAACCCTTTCCAAAGGCGCTGTACAAAACCCATAAGGTAAAATGCAAATTCCGTTTTTGGCCAGCTATGTAAACTCTAACATTGATTGATCCCTCAAAAGGGGGGTATTTCAGAAAGCGGGTTTATTGAAAACTCAGAGTTAGTTGACTCAAAGTTGAGGGAAACTCTTGGTTTACGGATTCAACGAGCCAGTTCAGCGTTACTCTGAATCAGTTACTACGGCAACATACTCCGTGAAGCTAACCTGCTCGCTAGCAGGTTTTTTCCAACTAACCCTGAGTTTGTCCTACTCTTTCACTGAAACCCGCCTCCTGAATGTGTCAGACATGGCGTCCTTTTCTCGAAGAGCCAGTTGGTATTGAAGCACCAATACTGAGCAGAAATCTCAGATCAGAGAGGATGATCAGACCCCGTTTGGATGTTCTATCATTCCCTGAAGAATATCTTTTCGAGCGTTACCGTTTTTCTGCACAATCCATCATTTATCTGAACAATATTCTCAGCCGCCATATCTTCTTTGTGTTGCACTTTGTTTTTTTTGCCAACGGGAGTTTTTTATATAACATCGCTGACGCTGAGAATATTTCCAAGGCAACCGTCACAAATGTGCAAGGCCTGTGACAAATGTGCCGCTTGCGCTGAAATGGTTACTGTTCAGTTTTGTGGTGTTCCCAAGTCACAGGCCGACAGGAGCCATCAAAGAAGAATTCCACAGAATTGCAGGTGTCAGTCAAAGCAATAATTTATTTGGTCTTACGATTGAGAAATGAAGCACTAATTAGTTAATTTCATACATTCCAGGTTTCCAGGTGTGATTGGCTGCATAGATGGCACTCACATTCCTATCACAACTCCTTCAGTAAATGAAAGACATTATATCAGTAGGAAGTATTTCCACAGCATTAATGTGCAGGTAGACCTGAATAGTAAACTTCAGCATTCTAAATGTAAAATACTTCACAATGCAGCTAATTAATATTCTGCACTGTGAAGACCATATGTGATGCAGCCCACATCATCAGCAACGTGGAAGCAAAGTGGCCTGGGGCTGTGAATGACTCGCGGATTTTCCGTGAGTCTACACTGAGCGCTAGGTTTGCCTGTGGTGAGTTTATATATGGCCGTATCCTATCATGATTAATATTTTGTTTTCTCCTCTTGCAACTCATTTTAACTCTAAAATGCCAAGCCCTACTTGCTCAACCCTTACCCTGATCCTGAGCCCAGCCCGCAGCAACGTTACAACTTGGCTCACTGCAGGACACGAGCCAGGGTGGAGATGACCATTGGGATGCTCAAGGCCTGGTTCCAGTGCCTTCGTAGACTCAGAGTCACTCCAGAAAGGGCATGTGACATTACTGTGGCATGTGTGATCCTCCACAACAGTGCCACAATTAGAGAACAATGTCCTCCTCAAGAAGTCAATGATCTAGATAACGATCTGGACCACCCCCCGACGCACGAGATGGGCAAGCAGTCAGGGATACAATATGCCACAGTCATTTCTAATTGACCCATCACTTCCCCAGTGTCATTAAAAAACAATGCACCATTCATTTCATGGAGTGTTCTTTATTCCGTGCAAGTGACAATACAGTACAGTAGTTAAATGCAGTACAGTAGTTAATCTTTTTTGTTGTTCAAACGAGTAAAATCATCCACCTGTGGGCACCTCACCCACCTGTAACTGATGTTCCAGCAGTTGTATTTCAAATTTTGTCTTTTGTGTTTGAAGTCTTATGTGGTCCATTTCCAAATCACATTTCTCTATTTGTTTCTATAGGTACACCTTGTACAGCTGTTTCACAGGGGAGCTGTAGGAACACAAAAAGTGACATTACATTTCAGTACAAGATCTACTTAGGTTCATTGTCTGTCATGGGCCAGACAATATATGCTAAACAATATCTTACAGAGGCAAGTTGTGGTGTAGAAGTGGACAGACCCTCTTCTCCATTGTCATTTCCAGCATTGCTCTGTTAGGAAATAAGGTGCAGAATAAGAATTATTCTGGTGCAACACTATTATCACCTGCTAGATGTGATTTAAGGAGCGAACCTCAATGAACCTCTCTGTATGTTCCCTCTCTGTGGCAGCTGACAAGGTGTCTTCATCACCATCCTGTAATGAAAATGAAACAATTTTGTGTTCTACTCAAATCCATTAGACTCCATATGTGGAGTATTAAGAGTACTTACAACTGCATGGATGTGTGTTATGGCAGAAGGCTCCACCAGAGTGATTATACTATCAGTAACTGATAAAAGGTGAAGATTACACAGTTGACTCAGAAATGTACCCAGAAAAAACACATCACAATTCTTCAAATACATAATTTTGAGTCACCCTAACATTGATTAACTACTAAGAATCTAAAGGTTATAACAGTCACAACAAATTATTCTGCTACAAGAATATCAGTGTGTCAAGTTGTGTTTCGGATGGGGGGGTGGGTGTCACTGAGCTTTCACTGGGAAAAGGATGTACACATCAGTAATTTGAATACCTAACCTGTTACGTAGGCCCTTGTGTCCTGGGGGGAGGTTGGGTCAGACGAGCTTCCTCCAGATATGCCCACAGCAATAGGTCGCCCACTGTTGTGACTGAGGGCCATCTCTTCTGCCTCTGATAGTGGAGGTGGACCCCCACCTGTTTTTTGTGCCTCAGCCTTTTTCCTATTGCTATAATGGATGTCAAATTTGAATATGTCCAGTAAGCACACATTGAGACTCGTATGTATTATGAGCAGTTACTTTCAAATGGACAAAAGTAAATACTGGCAGTGTGGAGATGGCTGACGATTGAAAAAAGTAAATGTAGCCACTGAATGCTGTATAATGAGCCTCAACAACATCACACTTGCTTGCATTGCAATTATACCTTACCGGTTTGAAGTATATTTTTGTATTTCATCCGCAGTTGGTGCCAAGTACGTTTGGTGCCTGTTGGGTTGCACCTAAATTTATATGGAAAATGTGCGCGCATATACACTCAAATAAATGTTGAATAAGTGGAACACTCAACATGAAGACTTCATTTTTTTCCCAAGTAATACTCACGCATTGACTCGGTCAGCAATTTTCTGCCATGCCAACTCACATTCTCTTGCTGCTGCAATGGTATTGCTTTTATTCTTAAATATCGGTTCATATTCTGCATAAGCAGTCATTAATATTTCTAATTCCACTGGGGAGAAATAGGCAGTTCAAGTCTTTTTGTCTCCTGTTGCCATGGTGAATCATGTTTTCTGCGTTCCGCTGATGAGGGCTTTTTATCTCCTATTCTCCTTAGCTATATGCACGTGCTTTACTCAAGGTTAACTTAACTCAGAGTTGACTGAACTAATTGTTACCACCTGTTCTGAAACCGTCAACTCTGAGTTTGACTGCTTGGAGTCAGTCAACCCAGAGATGTGGTTTCAACTCAGAGTATGTTAACCCTGCTTTCTGAAATACCCCCAAGGTGTTCAACTGGTTATAGGCCATTCCTATTTACGTTATTTAAGTTACGTTATTTAAGTTACGTTACTGATTACAAATGTGGACAGGTAACTTGTAACTGTAACGGATTACATTTAAAAAGTAACCTATCCAACCCTGGTAATACACAAGTGGGATATTCTAGGCACTACCTGAACACCCAAATGCCGTTAGGTGCACTGAATTACAGTTAGTTGGGCATGGGGGGGGCATGCACTTCAGTAAAGCGCGTGCACTTTACAATTTTTCCCCCTCCGTGTCACCTCCGGGACTCGGTACGTTTCCAAAAAAGTTGTGATGCTGTGTAAAATGTAAATAAAAACAGAATGCAATAATGTGCATATCATTGAATTCTTATATTTGATTGAAAATATTACAAAGACAACATATCAAATGTTGAACTAGAGAAACGTTTTTGTTTTTGGAAAAATATATGGCCATTTTGAATTTGATGGCAGCAACACGTTTCAAAAAGTTGGGACAGGGACATCTTTATTACTGTGCTGCATCTTCTCTTCTTTTAAAAACACTCTGTAGGCGTTTGGGAACTGAGGAGACCAATTGCTTTAGTTTTGAAAGTGAATGTTTTCTCATTCTTGTTTGATATAAGATTTCAGCTGCTCAACAGTTCAGGGTCGTATTTTCCGTTTCATAATGTACCAAATGTTTTCAATGAGTGACAGGTCTGGACTACAGGCAGACCTGTTTAGCACCCAGACTCTTTTACTACCGAGCCATGTTGTTGTAATAGGTGCAGAAGGCGGTTTGGCATTGTCTTGCTGAACTAAGCAAGGCCTTCCCTGAAAAATACATTGTCTGGATGGCAGCAGTTGTTGCTCCAAAACCTGTATATATTGTTCAGCACTAATGGTGCCTTCACAGATGTGCAAGTCATACCATGTGCACTAATGCACCCCCATACCATCATGGATGTTGGCTTTTGAACTGTGCGCTGATAACAAGTCGAATGGTCCCTGTCCTCTTTAGTCCAGAGAACGCAGTATCCATAATTCCCAAAAATAATTTCATATTTTGATTTGTGAAATCACAGGACAGTTTTCCACTTTGCCTCAGGCCATCTTAAATGAGCTCGGGCCCAGAGAGTGCAGGGGCATTTCTGGATCTTGTTTATATCTGGTTTCTTCTTTGCATGGTAGTTTTAACTTGCATTTGTGGATGCAGCGACAAAGGTTTTGTCTAAGAACACAGTGATTTCCACTCCAGAATCATGTCTGCTTTTAATGCAGTGTCATCTGAGGGCCTATAGATCACAGCCATCATTGGTTGTCGGCCTTGTCACTTGCATACAGAGATTTCTCTAGATTCTCTGAATCATTTAATGATATTATGTACCGTATTACATAATATGGTACATTTTCTTATCTTGGTACTATTTTCTATTGAATATAGGGTTTAAATGATTTGCAAATCTTTGCATTCTGTTTTTATTTCCATTTTACACAGCGTCCCAACGTTTTTGGAACAGGTAGGTATGTACAGTATGATATATCTGCACAAAGAGCCGTGACAATATTTGCAGGGTCTAGGATTCTGGGAAGGCTCTGACTTCTTTGAATATATAATCTCAAGCAAGATCTGCTCAAACAAAAACTACCCATGCTGGGCTTAGTGTATATGACTGCATGTGTGTTAGTCTATGCATGTGTGTTAATGGGTTACGGTGTAGTGTAACTGTACTCAGCAGCATTGTCAACCAGCATTCTCCACCACTGGGTCAATTCTGACCCTAATCAAAACATTTAAACACATTTTTAGAGACAAACTCCTTGTCACTTTTAGTTTTGCAGTGGTTCTCAAAAGTACTTTTCCACATTTTATTGTGTTACAAATTGAAATCAAAATGGTTTTATTTAGGTTTTTCTAACCAAAACACTCCATAATGTCAAAGCGTAAAATAAAATCTGCAAATTGTTCTAAATTAACAACATAAAACAGAAAATAAGTGATTGATTAAGTATTGACCCTTAGCTATAACACACCTGGGGAGGAACCAACTGTCTTTAGAAGTCATGTTATCAGTTGAATGGAGTCCACCTGTGTGCAATCTAGGTGTTTCACATGATTTCAGGTAAAATACACCTGTCTCTGGGAGTTCTCATAGTTTGTACAATTCCTAAAAAAAACTACATCATGAAGACAAAGGAAATTTCAAAGCAAATGTAGAATACGATTCTTCAAACGCCCCAATTAGGGGTAGAAAATAGGAACATTTCCAAGGCATTGAATATGAGCAGAGTAAAGTTCATTATTAAGAAATGGAGAGAATATGCCAAAACTGCTCAGAACTGACATTCCTCAAAATTAAGTATCTATGCGAGAATGGCATTAGTCAGGTAGGCCAACAAGAGGCCTAGGTGAGGTTGAAACCCACGCCTAACTCATATGGAGTCAAGCTCCAAACCTTAAGAGGAAGAAAATGTTAGTGGTGTGTGCTACTACCATCCAATCGTCTGCATTTGTATTCTTCTGGGACCATGTTCAGGAAAGTTTCCTTTTTCTTTGGTGAGTGGTTAGATTTGGCCTCAGACTCTTAAAAAAAACAAAAAAAAATGTGGGGGATGCTTAAACATAGGCTTTAGTTGTAGGTCAATATTAACAGTGCTTCCTGGTGATGCCCTTTAATGCCTTGCCCAAAAGTGAGTGTTTGCCCCGCTCATCTTTATAACTCCTTTCCTTAAGTTCTTTATGAAGATTGTGGCTTGTTTTTGGTAAGAAGCTTTAGAGCAACTTTGCTAATGAAACTACTTTTATTTGATAACCATCACATCAAGAAAAATGATTTCGGAAAAAAAGGAATGAAATGAAGGTGCTCATTCAATTACTTTAGATAGGAACTCTTGGGATTCCATGCCTAAGTACCTGGACACATCATGTAATCAAAATATATTTTAATTATGAGCATTTGGAGAGAAAATTATTACCTTCTGGATTTAGCATCACCTGTTTTTCAAACATACATTGATACAGGTTAGTATATTAAGACGCAATTGTGTTCCCCATTGCTTTCCCTTTGGGAGAAATAAAACAAGTCTGAAGTTGGAGATTAGTAACAGTTGAGTCTTACAATACAGTTATTGCTGGGAAGTACATTGGTGGGTAGGTGTTCAATTAGGTAGTACTTGAGAGCCTCTAGGCCACCCTGTTGGGGATGTTGGTATATAGACAGATGGTATTTAAAGTTGCCCATAATCTTTTGCAATCCGCAGCCATTAGGACATGGATAAGTCAATAGACACTCTGGTGTAAATTGTTAATGAGTTTGCCAGGAGTCAACAAAATAGAAGTGTTCTCAGTCAGAGATCTGTTACTGCTCATAATGGGTCTGCCTGGCATATTTGACATTGTGGTCTTATGAATCTTTGGTATATTATTGGGTATATATATTTGCTCACTGACAAAGAAATGATCTGTCTATAATTTTACTGGTAGGTTTATTTCAACAGTGAGAGACAGAATAACAACAAAAAAATCCAGAAAAACGCATATTATAAATTGATTTGCATTTTAATGAGTGAAGCAAGTATTTGATCCCCTCTGCAAAACATGACTTAGTACTTGGTGGCAAAACCCTTGTTGGCAATCACAGAGGTCAGACGTTTCTTGTAGTTGGCCACCAGGTTTGCACACATCTCAGGAGGGATTTTGTCCCACTCCTCTTTGCAGATCTTCTCCAAGTCATCAAGGTTTCGAGGCTGACGTTTGGCAACTCGAACCTTTAGCTCCCTCCACAGGAGGGAGTACCCATCCACGACCCATTTTCAATGCCCTGGCTGAGGGAAGGAGGTTCTCACCCAAGATTTGACGGTACATGGCCCCGTCCATCGTCCCTTTAATGCAGTGAAGTTGTCCTGTCCCCTTAGCAGAAAAACACCCCCAATGATGGTGTTCTTGGGGTCATAGGCAGCATTCCTCCTCCTCCAAACACGGCGAGTTGAGTTGATGCCAAAGAGCTCGATTTTGGTCTCAATCTGAGCACAACACTTTCATCCAGTTCTCCTCTGAATCATTCGGATGTTCATTGGCACACTTCAGACGGGCCTGTACATGTGCTTTCTTGAGCAGGGGGATCTTGCGGGCGCTGCAGGATTTCAGTCCTTCAAGGCGTAGTGTGTTACCAATTGTTTTCTTGGTGACTATGGTCCTAGCTGCCTTGAGATCATTGACAAGATCCTCCTGTGTAGTTCTGGGCTGATTCCTCACCGTTCTCATAATCATTGCAACGCCACGAGGTGAGATCTTGCATGGAGCCCCAGGCCGAGGGAGATTGACAGTTCTTTTGTGTTTCTTTCATTTGCGAATAATCACACCAACTGTTGTCACCTTCTCACCAAGCTGCTTGGCGATGGTTTTGTAGCCCATTCCAGCCTTGTGTAGGTCTACAATCTTGTCCCTGACATCCTTGGACAGCTCTTTGGTCTTGGCCATAGTGGAGAGTTTGGAATCTGATTGATTGATTGCTTCTGTGGACAGGTGTCTTTCATACAGGTAACAAGTTGAGATTAGGAGCACTCCCTTTAAGAGTGTGCTCCTAATATTAGCTCCTTACCTGTATAAAAGACACCTGGGAGCCAGAAATCTTTCTGATTGAGAGGGGATGAAATACTTTTTTCACTCATTAAAATGCAAATCAATTTATAACATTTTTGACATGCATTTTTCTGGATTTTTTTGTTGTTATTCTGTCTCTCACTGTTCAAATAAACCTACCATTAAAATTATAGACGGATCATTTCTTTGTCAGTTGGCAAACGTACAAAATCAGCAGGGGATCAAATACTTTTTTCCTTCACTATATACAGGTTTTGGAGAAATATATGCCAACTGTCTTCTTTGGGTCAAATCCTATCAAGCAAGAATGGGAATACATTTAATTTAAAATCTACAGCATTGGTTTCCTCAGTTCCCAGACGCTTGCAGTGTTGTTAAAAGAAGAGGTGATGCAACACAGTGGTGAACATGCCCCTGTCCCAACATTTTAGAAACGTGTTGCTGGTATCAAATTCAAAATGGGAATGTATTTTTCCAAAAACAATAACATTTCTCAGTTTCGACAATTGATATGTTGTCTTTGTAATATTTTCAATTAAATATAGGGATAAATTATTTGCATATCATTGCATTCTGTTTTTATTTGCATTTTCCGCAGTCTCCCGACTTTTTTGGAAACATGGTTATACTTGATAAAACATATTTTTTGCAGTGCACATGTTTGCATCTTCAAATGGTGGAATTATTACATGAGGGCCAATTAGGCATTGACAAATGTAATGTGGTGATTTATTGACCTTATATGTTCAAATGTAGATTGAAGGATGTACATATTTATTAATTGCATTTGGACCACAACAGTTTTATCAGGATCAAGTCTATTCTATTGATGTGTGTCTAGTTTATTGCTAAAAAAAACCCAGTGGCTGTGCAGAATGAACTTACTTCTTTTGGCTGGGTTCAGAATCGACAGTTTAGTATCTACAGTAACTATTGAGATCTGAGGCTTGTAATTTTTATGGAAAAGATCATTTTTAGATTACTGTTGTTAAAACAGCATGTTCAGCACAACATTGGAAGGCATATTAAGATCCAATGTCGGAGTGAGTAATCGGGAGCATTCCCACTGGACCACAGGTTATTGGCCGAGCTGCAGTAGTGCAGCCCCCTCAACAAGCACTGCCCATACCTCACTTTTTCTATTTCAGTCTCTGTTAATGCACAAGCGCTGCCACCTGGGTTTTGACGCCCACATGGCCCACACCAGACGAGCGGCTGTCTTGACAGTCACTTGAGCTGACGTAGTTACAAGTGTACATTGGAGAGACAGACTGACTGATGTGACTGATAACATGTTAATGAATAAAGAAGAGAAAAGGAGAAACAGAAAAGGCAAAAAAAGGGAATTGAAGCAAGATGTGACCAAATTTAATGTTATTTATCATTTAACTTTTATTTGGGCTGTAAAAGTTAAAGCATTAACGCTTGCGATTAATTTAAAATAGGCCTACTGAGAAAAATGCCTGTATTTTTTTTAATCGCATTTTACATTTTTGAGTCTCAGAGCCATTCATAGTCAATGCTTGACTTCACCGGACATAGCGGGAGCTGTCAGGATTGCGGTAGGCTACTTCCTTACACTTATTGTTTTTCTGGTAACTTTATTGGTGGTTGACTTGTCCTGAGTGTTTCACAGGCATCTTTTTCAATATTTCATTGAAAAGGCATTCGACTCTAGTGTTTACCCGGCTATAGTTTATGAATGCTGCCTAAAACACGTTAGTAAGATAGACATCCATTAGTTCAATGGATCCGTGGACATGTGAATATCTCTCCTTGCGTCCCGCAACTTAATCTCCCTCCAAAAACCCATTGAACGAAAAGGCCAGCCAGCCATGCCTCCCTTAAGTAGACCCTCTTCACCAACAGTCCCGAGACGGTGTGTTGTGTGAATAAACCTGCTAACACCTTGCTGGTCGATTGGTAAACTGGAATTACTTGTTTTAGCTTATCTATACTAAGCATTAGGCTAATGCATTAGCCTAGCATTCACCAGTCGCATTTCCACCAAAGCATAATTCTAAATGTGGAATTAACAAACAACTTGCATCGTCTGCATAAATTACAGATCTCCCCTGATTAATGTTTGTAGATAAACATCCCTAGCAACCTTGAATACTTTATGCCATTTCCTAGTAGTCTAGTAGCCACTTCAAGTAGCCTATTTTATGCATTTGCTTTAATTTGGGAATCATTTAATAGAGACAAGTATTTGGTTGTGGCTAACCATCCATCAGGAGAGTTAATGTTTACAGGCCTCCACTTGAACCCCATTCTAACCACATTTCAGCCTAAAAATCAAAGTACAATACCTTGAAAAGCTTACGTGTGAAACAGTGTTGGATCACATGCCTGCCCACCCTGCAAGAAGGGCAATGTGTTTCAAACAGTAGGCTAATGTAGCGGTTGTTGTACTTGGTACCTTAATCAAGAGAACGGTACAATGTGGTAGAGCTCCTGTATGGGACCAGCAACATTCTATTTAGATTAACATGGGCTACATATAGAGGCTAGCACTTATTGTGGTAAGTGGAAAACTTGCATTTATTTAACACCAAGTCAAGCAATGTCCATAGCTTACAATAAAACACAGTATGTCTTTAACGTAATGCACTGATTTTTAAACAGAAAAGTGTGTATTAAGGGCAACATTTGAACACATTCTGAAATGTTTATTAATGGTGATTTACTACAGAATAGTGATGGGAAGTTCGACTCTTTCTACTGACTCGGATCTTGTTGAGTCGTCAGTAAAAAGTTCAAATCATTCAAGTCATTTCGTTCATTTGAGTCAGTAATGCCTACAGCCCCCTCCCACCCCGGGCCCAACGAATGTTCATCACCATAATGTCGTTTATGTGTCTTTTCTACTTAAGCAAACACTTGTTTTACTCTATGATTACAACTATGTTTATCATTACAATCAAAAATCAAATACTACATTCATTACTATAGGCCATGCGTCCAATAATCTGTTACAAACATGTGTTTACAATGCTACTTGCTTGATCAACTTTTCTTTGAGAACATCAAACTATCAGTAGTTGGAAGGAGAGTAGGCTACTCAGCAGGAAGCCAGTGGTCGGGGTAGAACTCCGCTGGCAGACGTTCAAATGAATGAAACAACCGTTCAGTTGAACGATAAAACTGACCAAGTCAGTCGTTCACAAGTCTTTTTTACTTAGGCAAAGGCTCAGTGTACGATTTCATCTGTGTTTATCATAACAATCAAAAATCAACTACTACATTAATTATTTTAGACCTACCATGTGTCCAATTATCTGTTACAAAACATGTCTTTATAATGCTATTGTCTTGATCTATTTTTCTTTGCAAATGTAAAACTAACAGCGTTTTCCGTGGTTGGGTAGAACTCCGCTGCCAGTCGTTCGAATGAACGAAACAACCGTTCAACTGAACGATAAAACTGACCGAGCCAGTCGTTCACAAGTCTTTTTTACTGAGGAAAAGGCAGCGGCTCTGTGCTTGTTTTCATCTGTTTTTTTCATGACATCAGTAATCAACTAACTATATTAATTATTATAGTCTGCGTGCAATTATCAGTTATAAACATGTCTTTATGAAGTTCCTGCCTTGATATATTTTTCTCCGCGAATGTACATAAATGTTGATCGGTGAACTGAGCTGGAGGACCGAGTATGAAGCAAGTGATCATGTTGTAGAAATCCCCTGTCAAACGTTCGAATGAACGATACAATTGAACGAGTCACTAGAAAAAAGGACTTGTGAGTCCTGAGTCACTAAAAAGATTTGTTCAAAACGAACAAATCGTTCGCGAACTGCACATCAATATTACAGAAGATTGAGATCAATCAGTTTATTATTTTAATCGTTTCAAAGCACTACTTTTTATATATATTGTGTTCTTGTTATTTCACATATTTTATTGAAAGCATTTCTGTGTTATCTGTATTTATAGTTGAATATATTATACAGCTCTGGAAAAAATTAAGAGACCACTCCTAATTTTTCTTAAATCAGCATCTCTACATGTATGGCAGCAATTCCATCCCAGTGTCTGTTAAATTTCAACACAGGCACACCTCATTTTACTTAATGAGGTACTGATTAGGTGATTACCTGAACCAAATCTATTTTAATGAGGAGAAGTATAAAAACCACTGCTGTGGTCATCACTATCCTCTTGTAATAGGACCAGCTGGATGGCAATAATAGTGCAAGTAGTACCTCAAAGATAATTTGAATAAAAAAATAACTGTTCAGCATGATAAAAGAGTTGAAAAGAAAAGGTTTGAGTGAGGAAAAGAAGGATTCAATTCTGGCTTTACTGGCAGAGGAATACAGTGAGCGTCAGGTTGCTTCCATCCTGAAAATTTCAAAGACGACGGTTCATAAGAACAAGGTAAAGCAAAAGACATTGGGGACAACAAAGCTACAGACTAGGAGAGGGCGAAAACGACTGTCCACTGACCGAGATGACCGTCAACTCATTCGAATGTCACTCAACAACCGTAGGATGACATCAAGTAACCTACAAAAAGAATGGCAAACAGCAGCTGGGGTGAAGTGCATGGCAAGGACTGTTCGAAACAGGCTCCTAGGGGCAGGGCTGAAGTCGTGCAAAGCTAGAAAAAAGCCCTTCATCAATGAGAAGCAAAGAAGAACCAGGCTGAAGGATTGGACCGTAGAGGGATGGAGTAAGGTAATCTTCTCTGACGAGTCAAAGTTTCAGCTTTGCCCAACACCTGGTCGTCTAATGGTTAGATGGAGACCTGGAGAGGCCTGGAGAGGGACAAGGAGGAATGAGATGGAATGAGTACAAGAGACAAAGGAAGTGATATCAAAAGAAGAGAGCATTGCCCAAGAAAAAAGGAGATAGTCGGGGGCATGTGAGGTCCAGCCCAAAAAAGGAAAAAAAAAAGAAAAGACTTGAAAACCAAATACATGTCACAACCAGTTTTGTAAATGCTTTCATTATTACTGATACAGAAAACATAATAAAATATGTCCCATGTATGTGAACTGGCTAATAGGAATTTTTTAAATACATTTTGCTATGGTTGTAAGATACCAGCAGATGTGACTTTAAAGACTTTGAGCAATTCAATTATTAAATACATTTTGAATCCTTCCTTAACTATTGCTTTAAAGCTTTATTGATAGTTAATGTTAAACGTTCAGTATATTGCAGGGTATGAGTTCAGGAGTAACTGAAATGGATTTTGTAGTACTTCAAAATCCATTTATACTTCAAAAATACTACTTTTCCAGGAATTACTCCTTAATCCATGCACATAAGTTCTGTGTAGCATTGATTAATGTGTATATTAATAGGTGTTGGTACTGTAGACAACTAAATATTACACCTTAATTTACAAATCAAGTATACTTCAAGGTATGATTAAGGGATAACTAATTAGTGCACTTTAAGGGATTTTTACCTTATTCCAAGCATGTAATCTGTTAAAAATTTAATTTACACCTTAATTGCAATTAATACCCATCAATTACCCACTTGAAAATCCATTAAACACCACCTTAATTGTGACTATTTGTCACGCAGAGGCGGGTTCTCGCATCCCTGAGTCACACACCTGTACCTCCTCCACTCCCACACCTGTTCCTAATCCGCAATCACACACCTGCTCCCGCTTACCTCGTTACCTGCAGTATAACCACAGGGCCCTGTCAGTCTTTCCCTGCCAGATCATGGTCGTACTTCACATGCGCTTCACAGCTATCTCTGAGTCTTCGGTACGTTTGGATCTCCCATGTACCGACTCGTTGCCTGTCCCCGATTACTCTGCCTGCTCCCCGCCTGCACTTCTGCTGTCAGCCTGTGTTTCGACCTCCCGCCCGTCCCTGACGACTCTGCCTGTTACCTACCTGTGCTTCTGCCGTCCGCCCGTGTACCGACCTACCGCCTGCCCCTGACTACTCTGCCTGCCTCTGGTCAGTACCTCTGCCTGTTTCAGTGTCGATCCCCTGTCGGATTCCCATCTCCCAACCCGTCTCTTCCCCCTTGCCCTTCCTATCCGCGTTTGGCTCCCAACCCACGTCCGTGACACTATTAAGGGGTAAATGAAGTATACTTTAAAGTACAATTAAGGGCTAATTTTTATGGATTTTTCTATTGCACTTTAAGGGATTTTACCCCTTAATTTTCTCTTAATCCACACACGTAATCCATTAAAAATGATTAATTTACACCTTAATTACAATTAATACTCCTTAATTAACTTCTTGAAAATCCATTGTACGACACCATCAAATCAATTGTAATGGGTGGATTATGTACATTTTAAGGGGTTTTGTTTCATAAACTGTCAGGTTTTAATGTTGCAGACCAGTTTTTTGGAAGTAGTTGAAACTTTAAACTCATATTGTTGTGAATCTTCGGTGTAAACTCGTGTTAAATCAAACTCCCCTCAAGGGCACCTCAACACCGCCCTTTCCAAATATTGCTTCCTCTGAACGCCCCCGTTGAGAAACACTTATGAAGTTTACTTCCACCATAAATAGCATCTATGAACTGTATGGATTTTACCACTGGCTGTTTTAATAGCTTATTAGCCAGTAGTAGTCCCACTCCTAGTGTCTTACTACTTGGAATAATCATAAGAATTGAGCAATTGCTAGCGAGACTGAAGACGAATGAATTTCATTTCATGGCACAACAACGTTAGTTTTTCATTCATGAATGACATTGATACAATAACTATCAATATAGGTGACCATAACTGACTTTTTCATCAAGTGAAAGACGAGAGAATCGTGGAAACCCCTCCTCTTTTTTGCTGCACCAGTGGTTGTTGTCTATATCACCCCAAAAAGCATACACGGATGCATACTTCAAAAATCCACCAGAAATAGCAGGCCATCCGGGAACTTTTGGCATACTATTTTCAGCGTACTATGGTTTGAGACATACAAATCTTCTTGCATACTAATCTGGCATACTATAGCTAAGGTTAGTGATGGTTGATTGATTAGCACATGCAATTCGTCCAGTTTTCTCCAAAAACATTTGTTTACACTCCATGCAATTACAGACACTTTTAAGCAAAATAGTATTCATTACCACAATTAGTTTCAGTGCGAAATGAGGTGTTGACGTTAAAACTATTACAATCACCAGTGATACAGCCTACGTAACACTCATATTACATTCTATTCAATTTAATGAAATAGAGAAACAGTACAGCGTTGGACAATGATTGTACCTACCAACAGCAGTCGAGCAACGGCTTCTGCTGGGGTACGGCAACACCACTTGGACAAATCACACGCAGAACTGCATTAAACCGTAATACTATTTGGCAATTTTTCAGTTTAGTTATGATTATGCTTACATTTGCTAATGATTATTTCGGACGGCGATGCATGGTTGCCTGTCGTAGGATAGCACATTTTTATTTTTATTTATTCTTTATTTATCAATATATTGGGGGGGACATTTTGAGCATATTTGAATATTGGGGGGGTGTGTTCCCCCAATATATGATTTAAAGAATACAAGAATGTGTTTATGTTGAAGGTCTTATTATCATGCAAAATTAAGATAGAAATAATTGTTCTTTGTATTCTTAAGTACACAGGCTATTGTATTTTCATTTGTTTATTAGGCCCTACAAATGTACAAAATGAAAATTACACACCCCTTAAATTATTCAAAGGTAAATCCATTAGAATTTTGTTTTTATTTTGATCTCAGTTTGATGATATATAAGGTACATTCAGAGACACTATCGACCAGATTGCGAAGATCAAAGGATATACACATGAATAGTCGTGCATAGGCCTAAAGCATGTTTGCTTGATAAACACAATAAATTTCAAAGGATGAATAACACAGGCTACAGCCTATTCATAGAAATAAAATTCACTATTTGATACAATCTAGAAAAGTCATTTGTTGATTGTTTTGGACAATGTGGACTATAAATACCCATACCTTTCTGCATCGCGTTCGATCTTTATCCTTCTGCCTCACAGTCAGCACACATCTTCAGGGTGACCAAGACTGGTAAAGAAAACGTTTGCACTGCACACAGTTCTCAATGGTCTTGTTCTGTGTGCACTTGCTGACTTGACACTGTCTTCTTGCCAGATGTGAGCTGCTGAGGCTGGGGAAGAGGAAGAGTGGGACGTCCTGCCTCCTTGGTGGCTTGCTTCTTGGCGTTCAAGTAGTTTTCACAAAGCTCACATGCCAGATCCATTATGAAATGTCTTCTGCTAATTGTGTTGTTGAGACATTGCTTGCACAGCACATGTGCGTTGATAGCAGCCATTTCTAAAAGGTTGTAGAACACCGCAACAGGCCAGCGACGAGTACCTCCTTTTACAGAGTACAGTCTTGCCATCTGGTCGAGGGTATCCACTCCCACTTACTGAATAAAAAAAATAAGGTTACGATTATATAGAGAAATTACACTAATAATAATGGCGATAATAATATAATAGGATATCATTTGGTGCAAGGAACAGATGTCGCTAGTTTATAAAACAGCGTTTTCTTACCGCAGTAAGATCAGGTAGATTGCGTCAACATATGGTAGATTGCGTCAAAGTGTGATTGCACTATTCCAAACACATGGGGGAGCTAGAACGCTGAAAATGCTATTCGTTCTTGAAAATCGTTTTCTAAACGACAGTACACACAATGTTCACTATGTTCTCCTAAAATAACAGGTTATAACGAATTTAAAAGCGAAATGTTTCTGGTTGCAACTTCATCACTGATATAATTACGAAATGTTTTAATAAAGAAATACACCAAAAGCCTACACAGAAATAAAGACTATTTGTTTAAACATTTGAATTATCTTAAGAAATAATAAAATACAAAGCAGAATTTGCTGTATTTGAAAGCGTTTCACCTGGCATATCCAGCTACCACTGTCTTTCAGTCCCAATATACATTAGCCTTCTCTGGTTCAAACACGTATGGTTTAATAGCACGATGTAAGATCCCTTCCAACATTGTTCAACTCACGACAACAAGCCATTGTGCTGATTACTGTAAAGTTATCTAGTTAGCAGTATACAGTCTAATGCCGACTGTTTTAAAGAACCTGCAAAGTAGAGAGGATGGGGGGGATATGGCAGAGCAGGAAGTAACGGCTGTAGAGTTGTAGTCTTTCATAAAGAGGAAAAATCTTTACACCTTGTACATTTAGCAATATATCTGCTAATAGGAATTTCGCAGAAAGACATCTGATGGCTCTATCAGTCAACAACAACCCCAACTACATAAAAAATGTGCTTGTAGCGCAATCTCGAAAACATGGGGTCTTAGTGAAATGAAACAAAAAATGACTTTTTTAGATCTTGCTCACCCTTCAATCCACAGAGTGACATAATATTGTTTGCTTTTCGGTGCTCAAAAATGTGTTTCTCTTGACCGATAATGTGTTAAACAAATTACACTGACCTAGAAATCTCTCAGACTTGATACAAACCAATTTTAATGCAAAATCAGTTACTTAGCAGTTTTTCTGGCTAATGAACATAGTAGATGAAACGGTGATGTCATTCAATTAACTAATGACCAGACTTGGCCAAAATTTTGGAGTGTTGATTTAGCTGAGTTGCTTGAATTAATGGGTAGTCATGCTGTGGTTTAGTTCTCTCATTGTCGTAAGTCTTTTAAAATCTTGTTTGTACTGGAGTCATAGAAGACTGCCCTTTTAATTTTTTTGGTTTTGTTGAGATAAAAGAATGCAAACCACAGCTCTCCTGTCTTGATTTCTTTTCACCAGTCCCGCAAATGAAAGATAGTCATGACTTCGAACCTTTTACAGTTGGTACAGTATCTACGTTTATTATAATTGCTGAAAGTTATGCTATTTTAAAAACTGACAAATTTTAAAAACTGACAAAGTAAGTCGATAGTTCTGGGTTCTACTGCGAAAATCAGATTTGCTTATTCTAGATTGTGTTGATGTTGTCTTTTTTTATCACACATTATACCATTGCTAACATTACTAATTACTACATTAACTAGACGACTTAGTGTCACCTATTTCCGAGTCTGCTCCCTCTCTTGATTCGGGCAGACTTCGGCGCTCGTCCTCACCGGTCTTTTAGCCACTGTCCCTCCCCCATTCATTATTCTCTTGTTTGTGTCTTGTTTTTACACACCTGAGTTTCATCTCCTCATTTAGCTGTATATATAAGCCCAGCAGTTCCCATTTGTTTTTGTGCGTTATTGTTTCGTAGCGATGCACTGTGTCCGTGCATTCTCTAATTTATGTTTCATTTATGAGTGTAACAGACCTCCACAATAAACGTTGGTCTGTTTAATACATCTACCGTTCTTGGCCTGACTCCTCAACTGAGCATTACACTTAGGGTGAAATTCTGTACCAAATGTAAGTCACTATGTATAAGTCTGCTAAGGGAGTAGAATGTAAATGTTAGATGCAATGAATCCATGTGTTCTTTTAACTTGGGCAGGAAAGCTGCTGCTGGATAAACAGTCCTTTGGGTCTTTTCTCAGTAAAAGGTGGATCTGAAACCTGATGTCAATTCAATACCTGGCCTGGAGTGTTTTCTTTGCCTAGTAAAAGCTAATGTTATGAGTTCCTATTAAAGCGTGAAATGAAAGTAACACCTGACCCGAAGCATGCCTTATAGAAGTTTTGTTAGAATAAATGTATACTCACTGTGTTTGGTTGCCTAAAGGTTTTTTACCAAGTCAGTCCCGGCTGGAAAGTAACTTGGAAAAGAAAACCAAATGCCTTCATCCATATAGTCGAGGTGGTTGAGAATGTGTTATTAGGAATTGCAGCGAGGTGCTGGTGAAAAAACAGCTCTGCCCCAAACTTTATTTGGACTACTTCCCCGAGTGGGGTGGCTGTAAAGAGCAAAAAAATATATTTTTTGAGAGAGTTGGAGGAACAGTCTGTGTGTGTAATTTGATAATGAGTTTTTCTGTGTATGGCAATTTTGTAATGTTAAACTCTACACAGCACACATTTTGCAATCAGGATTTTTTTTTGCACAAACTGCTAGGGGATGGGGCCTATACAGTATCTCACAAAAGTGAGTACACCCCTCACATTTTTGCAAATATTTGATTATAACTTTTCATGTGACAACACTGAAGAAATGACACTTTGCTACAATGTAAAGTAGTGAGTGTACAGCTTGTATAACAGTGTAAATTTGCTGTCCCCTCAAAATAACTCAACACACAGCCATTAATGTCTAAACCGCTGGCAACAAAAGTGAGTACATCCCTAAGTGAAAATGTCCAAATTGAGCCCAAAGTGTCAATATTTTGTGTGGCCACCATTATTTTCAAGCACTGCCTTAACCCTCTTGGGCATGGAGTTCACCAGAGCTTCACAGGTTGCCACTGAAGTCCTCTTCCACTCCTCCATGATAACATCACGGAGCTGGTGGATGTTAGAGACCTTGCGCTCCTCCACAGATGCTCAATAGGGTTTAGGTCTGGAGACATGCTTGGCCAGTCCATCACCTTTACCCTCAGCTTCTTTAGCAAGGTAGTGGTCGTCTTGGCGGTGTGTTTGGGGTCATTATCATGTTGGAATACTGCCCTGCGGCCCAGTCTCCGAAGGGAGGGGATCATGCTCTGCTTCAGTATGTCACAGTACATGTTGGCATTCATGGTTCCCTCAATGAACTGTAGCTCCCCAGTGCTGGCAGCACTCATGCAGCCCCAGACCATGACACTCCCACCACCATGCTTGACTGTAGGCAAGAGACACTTGTCTTTGTACTCCTCACCTAGTTGCTGCCACACACGCTTGACACCATCTGAACCAAATAAGTTTATCTTGGTCTCATCAGACCACAGGACATGGTTCCAGTAATCCATGTCCTTAGTCTGCTTGTCTTCAGCAAACTGTTTGCGGGCTTTCTTGTGCATCATCTTTAGAAGAGGCTTCCTTCTGGGACGACAGCCATGCAGACCAATTTGATGCAGTGT
>JACXGI010002044.1:0-79992 GCA_016801175.1 Esox masquinongy | reverse complement strand
GGTCAACGCAGCCGTCTACCAGGAAGTTTTAGAGCACTTCATGCTTCCTGCTGCTGACCAACTTTATGGAGATGCAGATTTCATTTTCCAGCAGGACTTGGCACCTGCACACAGTGCCAAAGCTACCAGTACCTGGTTTAAGGACCATGGTATCCCTGTTCTTAATTGGCCAGCAAACTCGCCTGACCTTAACCCTATAAAAAATCTATGGGGTATTGTGAAGAGGAAGATGCGATACGCCAAACCCAACAATGCAGAAGAGCTGAAGGCCACTATCAGAGCAACCTGGGCTCTCATAAGACCTGAGCAGTGCCACAGACTGATCAACTCCATGCCACGCCGCATTGCTGCAGTAATTCAGGCAAAAGGAGCCCCAACTAAGTATTGAGTGCTGTACATGCTCATACTTTTCATGTTCATACTTTTCAGTTGGCCAACATTTCTAAAAATCCTTTTTTTGCATTGGTCTTAAGTAATATTCTAATTTTCTGAGATACTGAATTTGGGATTTTCATTAGTTGTCAGTTTTAATCATCACAATTAAATTAAATAAACATTTGAAATATATCAGTCTGTGTGTAATGAATGAATATAATATCCAAGTTTCACTTTTTGAATGGAATTACTGAAAGAAATCAACTTTTTGATGATATTCTAATTATATGACCAGCACCTGTATAGCTGATTTCATTGGAAAGGCCAGTGAGTTATTTAGGTTAATCAATGGAAAAGCGACTGCTATTGGCTATTCAGGTTGGGCTAGCCCGGGCACTGTCAGATGAAAAATGTATTTCCTTGTAGAATGAGGAATATGAAAGGTACTGGAGAAGAGTAATTCAAATACATTTTCCAAAGTAAAAAAATAGGCCTACTTCTGTCTTATCATAAAAAATACATATCTGAATACTACATCAGGAATGCTTTACATTTGGACACACAAAACCCACAATTTTTTTAATTATTTCCCGCTGTACGAAAGAGAAGCCTCTAATTTGTATTTATGGTAACCTCAACATAAGTATGTTGGGTGAAGTACAAAGTAAAAAAAAAAAAAAAGAACGGAGAGAGGTTTTTGACAGGGACAGCACATCGCATATTATGGGTGAGTCCGAATATGGAATGCTTTGTAATAAGGAAAATACCTTTTCATCCTCATGTTCTAGGCCAGGTGTCATCTGCAGGTTTTCTGTTCTACCTCATCATTAATTGAACTCACCAGGTGTCCCAGGTCAAGAGTAGTCCCTGTTTAGAGCGTTGCAATAACAAAAATGGAGTGGAACAGGCTTTGAGGTCCAGAGTTGAGATTGAGAGTTCTAGCCTAAAATGTGCATCCACACACCTAGGCCTATAGGTTATTAATGGTTTCAGGATATAGTCATTTTATAGATCTCAGTCTCCGTTTGTCAGTGTCAAACTAACCGGTCTCATAGAAAATGTGTGTTGTATTTAAATCAAATGGATTTACAAAAGGCCAACATATAACATATACATATAACATATAGGCCAACATATAACATTATATAGATGTAGCCAATTGTAAAAAAATAAAAAAAATATATACACATTTAATACTGGTATTATTTTGTGTTTTCACAGAGGGTCTTAAGGCAGTGGTATTCAAATCTGGCCCTTGAAGCCAGTTCCACTCCATTTGTCCATAGCCTTCTGAACTCATCATTAATGGCACCCACCTGGTGTCCCAGGTCTGAATAAGTCCCTGATTAGTGGGTTGCAATGAAAAAAATGAGTGGAACTGGCTTCAAGGGCCAGATTTGAATTCCACTGTCTTCAGGTGTGGTATTTAGTGATCACAGAGAATCAGAAAACCCATTTAATTAATTAGCTGAAAGACAGATATATATGAAAATCTGCACACTTCCCATTAATGGACGTAAACACATTAAGTTGGCTAACACTTTATTTGAATAATCAATCTGTAGATGCTTTAATGACTATCAAACTAATTTACTGAAATCATCTACGGACCCTAACCTTAAACATTATCCTATCCCTAACCTTAACCCTTAAACCCTTTCCAAAACTTTTAACCTAAAATGTATTCTAAACCTAACCTTAACAAGTGTTTATGTTTTTAAGGGGTGTTTATAGTATGAATATCTGTAGAGCATCTACAAATTGTAATCTTGACTATCCAAATAAATTGTAACGCGAATTGTTTCTTTAATCTCACTTTAAGAGATTTACTACTATTTACTACTTTAACTGCCCATTTACTACAGGTTCTTCTGAGCAATAGAGATGTAGAGAAGTCCATGTAAAAAAATGTTTTGTCACAGGAGCTCTCTATGCATCTATGTGCTCTGAGCACCCCTGTAACCAATTATTTTAAATATCTGATTTCCTATGTGTTAGTTCAGATAAAAATCAGTTTTTAACCACCAGCATTTATTTTATTTCCTTTATTTGTTCCTATTCCTTTATCAAATTTAGTTATCCAATGTAATTCACCTTTTCCTTTCTTGCATGTAAATATGTGTGTTTTCTGTACATCCGTGTATAATTAAGATGTATACACTTATAAGGATTAATGTACCTTCTAAATATTTTGGAGGATATTATGGCATAACTTCTGACAGTTCAATAATGGGTTGATTGAATTATGGTTTGACTATTCTAAGATAATGATTGTGTGTTCATGATTTAATATGACAGTGTGGATTCTTTATATGAAATAACCTGAAGCAAATTTATTTTTTCTTTTTATACTTTTTAACACAAAAACATATGGAAATTGATTATTGATTTGAGAAAATAAATGGGAGATGAACCTCCACCCATCCTCATCCTCTTCATCATACGACCTCTTCACCCTGTGTTTTCTTAAAACACACACAAACAGACACACGTTTTTCTATCCTTGTGTGTCTTTGAAACCCAGAAATCCATGTTCCCATGTATCCTATAGCCCTAAACCTAACCCTAAACTTAACCTCAATTACATAACCTTTATGTTTAAATTTAACCTAACCCTAATGCCTAACCCTAAGCCATAACACTACACCTAAAAGTAACCTTAATTCTAACACTGTTTTTCCCTAAACCTAATCCCTAAGTGGGAAATTTAGATTTTTACTGGTAAGGAACTCCCAAAAGATGTGTCAGGTTTTACTTTATGGGGACATTGGATCCCCATATGGATACGTAAGCCTAGAACACATTCACTCACTCTCTTGGAATGAATAGAAGAGAATGGCACTACACCAGGGCAAATGCCAGACTGTCAATAGGTCTGTGTGCCTCCTTATGCAATTTAATGAAGCACTGATTATATGTTGTCACCATGGAAACTTGTCCTGAAGGCAATCTTCACTATATTTACATACACTATGGTAACTTTTGTGCAGAACACTTTGCTTCTCCTGTGCTTCACAATTAGATTCCCTCTGTCATTTCTCTCCAAGGGGTAAGGACAGCAACCCCACTTCACACCCCAATCAGTGTCTAATCACAGTCACTGGAATTTTAAAGGCAGTTGGCTAGCTTTGCATTGATTGCGAAAATCTCTTGACAATGGAGATTGTTTTTCTCAAACCTCCTACCTTGTGAAAGACTCTCTGCGTGATCAAAATAGTGAATCAAAATATTGTATCTTGACAAAACTAATGTCATTTTTGGGCCAACAGTATACCAATGCAGCAAAGCTGTATTCAAATTCAGTCCAAACCTACACATGTAGGCCTAGCTTAATGCTTTTAAAGTATGTGTCGATGAGTGGTGGCTATTTTTGCAGATTACATGTGGTGTGCTAATTGGGAATATTAAGACTGAATCCAGTTTTGTTGGGACTTAATGTAAATCAGGGCCAATACATCACACCCCTAGAGGGGGCTAGTGTTGCTGCCTTCAGCTCCCTTCTCATACTGCTGTCTTATCCCTTCATATACAATACCGATTATTGGGTGTTGATGAAGTCAGGAAAAGGGTTTGAGGGAAAGTTAATAGCAGCATTTTATATATATATATATATATATATATATATATATATATATATATATATATATATATATATATATGAATGCCTTCAATAGACGGCAAAGACAAAGGTATTTGATAAATTGAATTATCTATAAATGTATTCATGAGAAGCCAGAGAGGAAGGAACAGGCATAAACTGTGGTACAAATAATGTTATTGTTGTGTAAATTTGGTGCCCTAGAAAAATGACTGGAACTACACCGTCAGGGGTACACACCTATTAACATGCTAGCATGCGCAAAATAACTACTATTCTATTTTCTCTGTGCCAGTTTAACTCCACCTCCCTCCCCCTGACTCAGTCGGCTGGCCTCTGGCAGTGGATTGGAACACATTATCACTTAGTGTGAAATTTTAAGCCTTTGGCCATTCATTTCCACTAGATACTTTTTCTCACCATGTTAATCTGTATGCACACTGATGAACATAGATGGAACCTCTTCTCAAATGAATTAGAATTAAATCAAGGCTATAACACCCACTTAACTAACTCAAGCATAATAAATTATTGTACAAAATAAAATGCTTTAAAATTGAAGTACAAAATGTTTAACATATTCAAATGTTTTATCTGCTTTCTGTACTTTGAGTTCATTCAAATCAGATTTTCAATGTATTGTTATTTTTTTTAATTATGAGCAATTTCAGTGTGTTTTGGTGGGATTGTACTTTTAGCCAAGAACAATTTGACTACAATAGATATACTACAAAGCAACATAGAGGAGTTATCAAAGTAACTTTTATCAACTTTAAGTTCAAACTTGGGCTAAAAGTTCACACAATTATCTCACCCAATGATCCCCATACTTTTCTGAGCAGGGACACTGAGTCAAAATGCAGAGATCTACTGCTATTTAAAAAAAAATAACTAAAACATTAGCAAAAACTATGCCTATGCAATTATACCCATTAAAAAGCATTATTTAGTTATGACATTTGTGCACTAGGCCATAGGGCCAAAATATTTTCACAGCATATTAGCAATACATGATTTGCCCTGCCAACGGTATGCTATGTTGCCCTGCCAATGGTATGCTATGTTGCCCTGCCAACATAAAATACCGGAGAAGCCCACAGCCCCCGCAGGCCCACAAGGTCTGAACGCCCCAGCTCCAGGCAACTCAACCACGTCCAGTCTAGAGGGATTTACGGGCCAGTATTAACGCAGTTGGGATGGTGTGAATTAGGCGGGCACAACATGAGGTGACAGCCCTTCGTTTTAAACAGTCAGCATTGTTTCAATTGTGCAGGGTGGCATGAAACACTTTTCACATTTTGCTTCACCTTCTTCTGCTTTACCTTCTTCAGATTTTATATGGTGTTTGGCAACCATATTTTAAGGTGCATTACTGCCACCAAGTGGATTGGAGTATGGACCAGAGACAGAAAGGTCTGAACCCTCATTGGCTTTGTCATCTTAAGAAAACAGAATATCTAAGTAAATACACTGCTCAAAAAAATTAAGGGAACACGGAATCATCACAGTACAACACCGAATCAATTAAACTTCAGGGATATCAATCTGTCCAGTTAGGAAACCAACCCCCAAAAGGAAATGAATTTGCACTGAATTGAATGAATCTGACTGATTCTTCTCTAGTTTTGCATTTTGCTAGTGACCTTCTCACTACTGGTAGCATGAGGCGGTACCTGCAGCCCATTCAGGTTGCACAGGCAGTCCAGCTCCTCCAGGATGGCACAGCCATACATGCCATTGCAAGAAGGTTTGCTGTGTCAGCCAGTACAGTCTCGAGCATGGAGGAGATACCAGGAGATGGGCTGTTACAGGAGGAGAGCTGGGGAATCAACCCAGCCGCAGGACTGGTATCTGCTCCTTTGTGGGAGGAGGAACAGGAGGAGCACTGCCAGAGCCCTACAAAATAACCACCAGCGGGCTACTACCAAGTAGACAGTCTGTGGTGCTACTACCAAGTAGCACCACAGACTGTCCAAGACCTCACTGATGCCCTGATCCAAGTCTAGGAGGAGATCCCCAAGGACACCATCAACCATCTCATCAAGAGCATGCCCAGACGTTGTCGTGAGTACATACAGTCACGTGGGGCCCATACGCACTACTGAGTCACATTATGACTTGCCGTGTTGAAATTCATGCAAGTTTGAACAGCCTGTTGTTGTTTGAACAGCCAGTTGTTTACTATGATTTTCGGTGTGAGTTTGAATCCAGCACACAGTCAGGCGAGTTTTGTTTCCATTGACCATTGTTACATCATGTTGTTCTCAACGAATTACACAATGTACAGTAAAGATTTTCATCTTTAATATATTTCCTTCATCGAGACCTGATGTGTGATTTAAGTGTTCCCTTCCCTTTGAGCAGTGTACTATTACATCCCCTGAGGACCCATTTAACAGTTCACCTTAAACTCGGTTCTTCAAAACCATTATTCCTTAATTCCTCCACTTTCTCCATCTCCTCCTGGTAATTGTCACACCACAAATTCTGATGTTTTCCTACCATTTTCAATGTACTATTAAGCCATGTGTGTCACAGTCTAATCCTAGTAATTACATTTTCCTCTGTTCTCAAACACTCTGAAGATCTTCCTGCCACCACCTTTTCCTAGAACTTATAAAGGTGTCATCCCTTCGCCTCCCAGTCCCACAACTATTGTCATTTGTTTTTAACCACTGACCTTATCCACTCTTTTGCTTCTTCATTTTTAATTTGAATTAAACATTTTAAATTATTGTCAATTTTAATTCAATATTATGGCTGAGAGCCTGTTTTGGTGACAACATCTGCCTTCTCATAACCAAGTGTTCCTATGACGTCTTCCAACTGACTTTGAAACTCAAGTTTTAAAAAAGAACTTCTGCCTCATGCACTAATTCATGTTGTAACCCCTCTGATGAGAGGAACTGAAATATTACAAATGCGTCAATATTAACAAGGCAAGCCTACTGATAAACTGATCTGCTTAAAAAGCCATAGTGCTGGTTGCAGCGCAAGTAGATAAGGGTGTTTTATGGCTTATAAAATGGTTTAAAATGTGTTGACAGTGCTGATTAAAACAAAAATATAATTTGTTGCTGTATTATATACTCGTTCCTTATGGTTTGTTCTTTAGACATTTTGAAATCTCACAGTATAACTGATTGATCGGCCTACTGGGAAGTTTAAAAGGAAAACACAAGAACTGTAGAAAAACTTCTCTAACCCAGGCTCCATTTTGGAAAACCTACAGTATCAGTCAAATGTTTGGACACACCTACTCAGTCAAGGGTATTTCAAGGGTATTTCTTTTTTTAAAAATTCCACATTGTAAAGTGACAAGAAAAAAGGTGTAAACCCTCTGGAATAAACTGGATCTTTGCAGTCATCAAATTTGATCACCAAATCTGTGGTCATCAAATCTGACCTAATCTTCATCAAAGTCACAACAATAGACAAACATGGTCTGCTTACACTAATAACACACATACAATGAAATGTTTTCATGTCTTTATTGAACACACCGTGTAAACATTTGACCGCAATAACGTCAACCAAACATTCCCTGTAGTTCCGGTCCCTGTAGTGCCGGTCGGATGTGTAGCAGATCCAATCGGCACAAAGGTCAGGCGGAATTTTGGACCAGGATCCCTCCTTACAAAACTGTTTCAGTTCAGCAATATGGATGTCTGGTGTAAATCACTCGATGGAGGTCATTCATGCCACAGCATCACAATTGTCCAGGCCCTGAGGCAGCAAAGCAGACCCAGACCATGATGCTCCCTCAACCATACTTTATAGTTGGAATAAGATTTTGATGTTGGTGTGCAGTGCCTTTTCTCCACACATAGTCTTGTATATACCTTGCAAACAACTCAACTTTGGTTTCATCTGTCCACAGACTATTTTGCCCATACTGTTGCACTGTGGAACATCCACATGCTCTTTTGCGAACTATGGGCAGCAATGTTTGTTAGGACAACACAATGCCTTCTTCCGTGGTGTCAACCCATCAACACTGTTCTAATTTAACGCTTTACATGTCATAAATTGTCCACAGAGTTGTTAACATTTTCCAAAGTTTTCTGTAAGTTTTTAGCTGACACTAGGACTCTTCCTCATTGAGCATTCTGCGTTGTGCTCTTGCAGTCATCTTCACGGGACGGCAAATCCTAGGGAGTGTACCATCAGTGATCTTTCTCCATTCATGGATAATTTTTCTTATTGTGTACTGATGAACATCAACTTTTATAACCCTTTCCAGCGTTATGCAAATCAACAATTCTTAATCTTAGGTCTTCGGAGACCTCTTTTGTTTGAGGCATGGTTCACATCAGATCAAACAGATCAAATTTGATTACCAATTAATGCAGAAATCCAGGTATTTCCGAATGGTTAAAATCCTCTTTTTTTGCCAATATAGAATAATAGTGAACACAAACTATGAGATAACACATTATGAAAATAGTTTGCAAAGATGTAATCGAGGCAAAGGGTGGCTACTTTGAAGAATCTACAATATGAAATGTATTTTGATTTGTTTAACAATTTTTTGTTTACTACATGATTCCATGTGTTACTTCATAGTTTTGATGTCTTGACTATTATTCTACAATGTGGAAAATAGTAAAAATAAAGAAATCCCCTTGAATGAGTGGGTGTGTCCAAACATTTGATTGGTACTGTAAATTGTGTCTTACATTGACATGTAAGAATTTGAAAGTTGAATTATTAAATTATCACAAGTTAAAGCTATTTTTAACTAAAATATTTGTAATTCAAGTGCCTCCAAATGTTACTTTAGATTAATAACTAAGTTATTTAATTCAGGAATTAAACAGTCAGACACAATAAGGTCAGCCTTTCCAACACTAAATCCATGTTGTGAACCTCTTCATATGACCAACCTTTCATTCAATTATGTATGCTTACTGAAAAAGTTTCAAATCAAAAACTTACTAGATGTAATCCCAGTGCTCGTTATGTCAAAGATCTGTTCTGTCCTTGCAAGAGATATCTTAACCCTAACTCCTCTTTTACATCGATATGAATAATAACATCTAAATTACAGAAATGCAAACAATCAAATGGGATTTTAATTTAGTTAAATATTAATATTAAACACAGTGACTAAGGGTAATTGTTACGTAGAGTGATGATTTAAATGTCTAATTTAAAAGACATGGTAAGATTATTTAATAGTTTATACAACTGTGAAGGCTTATTGAAGGGAAAGTTGACCTATTTGCCTTTATTTTCATGCTTTCTTTGCTATTATGTGATCCCCACAACCTGTTGTCCCATTAGCATGGCCAATTAATTATTAGAATGCATGATCAAATATCTATCTATTTTAAAGAACACTCAGACACTCTAAACCAACACATTACATCAGAATATTATTCTGGATATTGTCTCTGCTCTCATTATTTTTCCAGTGTTCCAGTTTTTTTTCTTTAAACATTGATCAGTGCTGAGAAATGATCTAGAATGGGATTGTGATGTACTGTTACGTGTTTTGGAAAGTTTTGTAGCATATTATTAAATGCTTAGACATTTTAAGATTGGATTTTAGTCAATTGCAAGTGATGATAAAATATAACAACCAATTCTCATTTTAATGAAACAAAATAATAGTTTTAATTACAAGCACAAAAAGAGTGAAACTTAAGTCACGCTTACAAAAACAGTTAAACTTCCCCTTTAAGAAGGCTGTGTTGCGAGGAAGCATTGACGAGTGTGTACATTGTCTTTTTAGCCATGAATAGGCAGTGTGTTGGGAGTACAAGGTAACACGTCATGACCGAAACCCCAACTCCCACCTCACCCCCACACATACAGATTATACAGTCTCTAGGCTGGAGGTCTTGAGGCGTATTGTTAGAAGGGGCCCTAAGGGAGGACTCTGGGTAGACCCATTTATGCTTCAAACACTCCCCTCTCTTCCCCTTACAATTCTCCTTTATCCCTGTATAACCCCCTTTTATGCTAGAGTCCCAGGACCGCACATTCTCAAATAGCAGTCGACACTAGGGTTTCTGATTGCAAATGGTAAGTCCAACATATATTTTTTTTAAGAACTGGATAATCTGATTATGCAATTAAGTGTACTGCATGTTTGCATATGTATGCATATATTGTTACTTTAATTGAAGAAATTCTGGGCCATCTTGGGGATGTTTGTTTTGGTGCATGTCTTTATTATATATACTGGACCACTCAAGTGTGATATCTTTCATATTGGCAGGATCACTGAGTAAGGATATGTCCTGTGTAGAAAACATATTACATAAGAAAGCTTATTCATACATTCATACATTTTTGTAGTGGTCATTTTCATTCAGATTATTCGCATGTCGTTGCACTATTTCTCCCCTTCCCCCTTTTTTGGCTTGCTCCTATTCCATTGGTAAGAGTTATATGTACAAGGGGTAGACAAAATAATGGAAAAACCTAACAATACATTAATGTCAAATACATAATGAAGAGTAAGGCCACCGTTTGCCTTCAGAACAGCTCCAATGCTTCCTCGAATGCTATCATTCATGTACTGAACTGTGTGTGGTGGGCTACTGCGCCATTCTACAGGAAGAAATCCCTCCAGTTCTTTGAAGGATGAAGGAGGTGGAAAACTACTTTGCACTCTGTGCTCCAGAACTTCCCATAAAAGTTCAATGATGTTCAGATCTGGTGATTTGTGAGGCCATGGAAGGCATTTCACATTATCCTGGTGTTTATAAAACCACTCTTGAATTATTTTAGCAGTGTTTCTGGGGGCATCATCATCCTGGAATATTGGAACATCATGACAGAACATTGCACATAGGTTACACCTGGTCCTTTAAAATAGCCTCATATTCCTTGGCCGTTATATGACTATCCGGAGCAATCATCAGACCCAGTGACTCCCACGAGATGGCTGCCCATACCATTATGTATCCCCCATGTTTTACACTTGGCAGCAGACAATGTAAGCTGTTAGGCTTCCTTTGGCTTTCCCTTAACAAAGGGTTTCCCAACCTGGTCCTGGGGACCCCATGGGATGCGCATTTTTGTTTTTTCCCTAGCACTCAACCACCTGATTCTAATGTTGCCCTACCATTTACACACGTGATCAAGGCAATCAACCTATCATCAACTCTTTAATTTGAATCAGGTGCCTGAGTGCTAGGGCAAAAACCAAAACATGTACCACTTGGGGTAACCAGGACCAGGATTGGGAAACACTGAGTTAACATAAGCCTGTCCAGACGTAAGAAACAGGGTGAACAATGACTCATTAGACCATACTACTTTTTTTCCATTAGTCAGGGGTCCAGGTTTTGTACTCCTTATACCAAGTTATGCATCTTGGCCATGGATAGAAATGGTTTCTGCATGTTAGCCCTGCCATAAATTTCAGCTTTGTGAAGCTCACACTGTATAGCTTTTGTTGAGACTGGGCCACAGAGGTGCTAATAATTTTCAAGGCTGTGCTTTTGGGTCACTGAGCAACTACCCTGTTAAGGTATTACCCTGTTACCTGGTATTGCTCAAATATCAAATACTAATTGTCAGACCTCTTTTAAAGCGGACACGTGTACTGCTAATTGGCACTCGATTTAATGTGACCTCTACAGCTACGTTTGTAATTGTGTTGTTTCTTCAAAGTAACAGTCCTACAGTTTAAAGTAAAAGTGTTGTTTCAGCTTTTTTGTCTACTGCTTAGAGCAGAAGCTTATTGATGTAAAATTACACTGCTCAAAAAAATTAAAGGAACACTTAAATCACACATTGGGTCTCGATTAACAAAATATATTAAAGATCAAAATCTTCACTGTACATTGTGTAATTCGTTGAGAACAAAATGATGTAACAATGGTCAATGGAAACCAAAATCACCAATCGATTGAGGACTGGATTCAAACTCAAACCGAAAAAGTAAACAATTGAGATCACAGGCTGTTCCAACTTTCGTGACAACACATAATGTGACTCAATAGTATGAATGGCCCCAACATGCCTCTGTGCACTCCCAACAACGTCTGGGCATGCTCCTGATGAGATGGTGGATGTTGTCCTGAGAGATCTCCCAGACCTGTATGAGGGAATCTGTAAACTCCTGGACAGTCTGTGGTGCTACATGAGGGTGTTGGATGCACCGATACATAACATCCCAGAGGTTCTCAATTGGATTGAGTTCTGGGGAATATGAGGGCCAATCAATGGCATCAATGCCTTCGTCATTCAGGAACTGCCTACACACTCTGGCAAGTGAGGCCGGGCATTGTCCTGTACCAGGAGGAGTCCTGGGCTGAGAGCACCAACGTAAGCTCTGACGATTGGTCTGAGGATTTCATCCCGGTTCCTAATAGCAGTCAGGGTACCGTTCGCTAGCACATGGAGGTCTGTGCGACCCACCAAGGATGTGCCTTTCCAGACCATCACTGACCCACCGCCAAACTGGTTATGCTGGATGATGTTGAGACGTTATGATGGATGATGTGCAGGCAGCATAACGTTCACCATGGCGTCTCCAGACTCTTTCATGGCTGTCACATGTGCTCAGTGTGAACCTGCTCTCATCTGTGAAGAGAACGGGGCGCCAATGGCGGTCCTGCCAATTCTGGTGTTCTCAGGCGTATGCCAATTGAGCTGCATGGTGCTGGGCTATGAGCATAGGTCCCACTAGAGGACTTCGGGCCAGTTTGGTTAGAAATATGTACACAAGTAGCCTGCTGGAGGCCATTTTGCAGGGCTCTGGCAGTGCTCCTCCTGTTCCTCCTCCCACAAAGGAGTAAATATCGGTCCTGCTGCTGAGTTGATGCCCACTACTACCCTGTCCAGCTCTCGTGTAACAGCCCATGGTATCTCCTCCATGTTCTTGAGACTGTACTGGGAGATACAGCAAACTTTGCTATGGCACATATGGATGTGCTATCCTGGAGGAGCTGGACTACCTGAGCCACCTGAATGAGCTGCAGGTACCGCCTCATGCTACCAGTAGTGACAAGGACACTAGCATAATGCAAAACTAGAGAAGAATCAGTCAGGAAGAATAAGGAGAGAGCAATTGTCTCTGATCACCACCTGCAAAACCATTCCCTTTTTGGGGTTGTCTTGCTGTTGCCTCTCCAGTGTACCTGTTTTAATTTTGATTTGCATCAAAACAGGGGACATTGATTCACAGTTGCTTATGCCTCCTAACTGGACAGATTGATATCCCTGAAGTTTAATTGACTTGGTGTGATACTGTGATGTTTACGAGTTCCCTTAATTTTTTTGAGCAGTGTATTTAAAAACAATTATGTTTCACTTTTAAAAAAAAAGCAGTGAAAACAACATCAAACATTGCAGGTTTCTATGCATTGTGTGCATAAAGACATTTTTAATTCACTCATGTTTCACTGTTTTTCTTCTTTTGCCCCCATCCGTGCAGGTTTTTTGATCTTATGGTTGGCTTTGTTTGAAAGAGGAACATTTGAAATAGCAGTAATCACCTCAAGCCATGTTCTTGTGTCCTCTGTTTTTCCTCCTGTGCCTCCCTGTCCTGCCCAGCACCAACCCCAGAAACCAAAATTCTGATGACGTGATGTCACAACCCCCATCATCACCACCGGCAGGCAAGTCCAAGTCCAAGAACTCTGTTCCCATCACAGGAGGTTTCAGCACAAAGGTTGGCCACGACTGTACCTGGGATACATCTGGGGATGTTGTGGTGAACCTGCTGGTTAGCTGTAGGTCTGGGGAGCAGACCTACTGGTGCCGCTATGCTGGACAGCCAAATTTGTGCCAAGCCTACCATAACAGAAAGGCAATGGTCAGGCACTGGAAACAACTAATAGGCAAGTTGAAGAAGAGGAGGAATGCATGTGACGGGAAGAAGGTGCTGAAGACCCGCAACTGCAAGGCCCCCCTTAAATCACACATGAAGCTCAAAGAGAAGGGAAAAAGCACAGGAAATAAGGAAACAGTTACCAGCGTTCCTGAAAGGGTACAGAATGAGGGGAGGAAAGAGAAAAATGAAAAAAGGACACAGTTGTCAGAGGAGAGGGAAGTGGTTGGGGAGGTGAATGATACTGAGCTTGTGGGAAGTTACTGTGCAGAGGGATGGCATTCTGTTTGCTCTTTCTTTGTAAGGTTTTTGCTTGGTTAAATCTCTTGTTTTTCAAATGTTAGAAAGGGGACATAGCTGATCAACTCAGTTGGATAAGTTCAAAAACAAAAGATCAGGTCTTACTTTTTTGCAGGATAGCAATAAATGTGTATAAAGCATAGAGCCTAAACAGAGAGTTTTTATACTTAATTTTACTTTCAGCAACTCTGACACAATGTAAACCAAATCCATATTTGGTCCAAGAAAAGTCTGGAGGGTGCTTCTGTGTATTTTATTGTGAAACTAATCTGTTATCTACAGACACTGTTGGGTAGACAATATTTTGCAAATTTGTAGTCACTACACTTATGTATTTTGTAACTTTACCCCAGCATGTAAAATTGTACCTGTGAATAAATATCCTATATCAAATATGAACAGTTATCTGTTAGTTGGGAATAAAACAATAGAATTTAAAATATTTATATGCCAATTATTATTTGTTTATTTGGATCCCAGTTTGCTCATGCCAGTACAGCAGCTTATCGTTCTGAGGTCCAGAGAAAAAACATAACAAATAACAAAACACTAACTATCACCGCTGATGGTAATGACAATGTATAAGTCAATTCACAATGTCTGAATATAAAAAATACATTTGATTTGGTGTCGCTTCCTAAATTGGTTCAATATTTGGTGTTAGTTCATTTAAATGCAGTGATTGGAACTTTAGATATGGGTTCTATGTAGCTCAACTGGTAGAGCATGGTGCTTGCAATGCCAAGGTTGGGGTTTGATTCCCATTCTGGACCAGCAGTACAAAAAAGCAAGAAAAGAAGCTGAACAAAATACAGTGGCTCATGAAAGTATTCCATCCCTCTCAACTTTTCAACAATTTGTGTTACAACATGAAATGAAAATTAATTTAATTAGGTTTTGCCACTGGTCAACACAAACATTTCGAAATTATAAATTCAATCTACAATTTTTTCTAAATTAATTCCAAATTTAAATTTTATTGACTGATTGCATCAATTCAATTAATTGATTGCATAAGTTTTCACCCCCTTCAGTCAATATTTAGGCACCTTTGGCAGCAAGTATTAACATAATTATTAACATAATTGATGCTCTTTCCACATATTCTTAACTGGATTGCAGTTTCATGCCCATTTAGCCCACTTTTGTGAAGTACGCAGGCTTTTTTTGCAGTATGCGCAGTCTCTTCCAGCTCAGCTGCGGAAGACTGTAATTCCTTTAGAGTTGACATAGGCATATTGGTGGCCTCCCTAACTAGTGCCTTTCTTGCCCAGATTCTCCGTTTTTGAGAATGTCCTTTTCTAGATAGATTCACTGTTCCATTTTCTCGAAATTCCGTAAAAATGCCTATCCTACCCTATTCCAAATTTGCTATGAATGTTCCTTCGTCTTTATGATGACATTTTTTTGGGGGGGGGAATTGCATTAACCAACTGTGGGATCACCCACAGACAGTTGTATTTAACCTTAAATCATGCAAAATACCTTAATTGCAAACAGGTGGACTCAATTCAAATAATTATGTGATTTGTAAAGACAACTGTTTGCACCACAGCGCAAGCACGTTTGTCAAATCAACAGAGGTGATCATTTATTCACTTAAATACAGTGCGTTTGGATAGTAATCAGACCCCTACAGCCTTATTCTAAAATGAACTCAAATGATTTTTGTACCCATTAATCTACACACATCATAATGACCAGGCAAAAACTGTTTTTTTTTTAATTCTTCACAAATGTATTTTTTTAAAAGCATTTGAAACCAGTCTAGCTGTATGCTATTTAACTTTGGCCAAAAGTTTTTCTAATAGTTAGCATAGCTTTGCAAAGTATTCCTGGAGTGTGCAGCCACACAGCCATGCTTTCTTCCATTCCAGTAATGACTATATTTTTCCAGGTTATGAGCATATTACTTTCCTATGTCTTTGGTAATTTGATGCTGTAGCTTCTTTGATGCAGATATACTTTTTATCTTGTCCAATCTGTCTATTTGTAGCCCTGTGTTTTTGCCATAATGATTGTAAATGAGTGACTATGTTGTTCGCTCTTTGGCACCACATACGCTATACCTGAGTATAGTCAATTAAACTTCAGGGATATAAATCTGTCCAGTTAGGAAGCATAAGCGATTGCGAATCAATGTCACCTGTTTTGGTGCAAATGAATGTGACAACAGGTGCACTGGAGAGGCAACAGCAAGACAACCCCCAAAAAGGGAATGGTTTTGCAGGTGGTGGCCACAGACAATTGCTCTCTCCTTATCCTTCCTGACTTATTCTTCTCTAGTGTTGCATTTTGCAAGTGTCCTTGTCACTGCTGGTAGCATGAGGCAGTTCCTCCAGGATGGCACATCCATACACGCTGTCGCAAGACGGTTTGCTGTTTCTCCCAGTACAGTCTCAAGAGCATGGAGGAGATACCAGGAGACGGACCGGTGCACGAGGAGAGCTGGACAGGGCAGTAAAAGGGCATCAACCCAGCAGTAGAACTGGTATCTACTCCTTTGTGTGAGGAGGATCAGGAGCACTGCCAGAGCCCTACAAAATGACCTCCAGCGAACTAGTCGTGTGCATGTTTCTGACCAAACTGTCAAAAACATACTACCTGAGGGTGGCATGACGGCCCAACATCCTGTAGGGGGACCTGTGCTCACAGCCCAGCACCATGCAGCTTGATTGGTATTCGCCAGAGAACACCAGAATTGGCATGTCTGCCACTGGCGCCCCGTTCTCTTCACAGATGAGAGTGGTGGGTCAGTGATGGTCTGGAAAGGCTTATCGTTGGAGGGTTGCACATACCTCAACGTGTTAGCCAACGGTACCCTGACTGCTGTTAGGTACCAGGTTGAAATCCTCAGGCCCATCGTCAGAACTTACGCTGGGTTCCTCCTGGTGCAGGACAATGCCCGGCCTCATGTGGCCAGAGTTTGACTGGCCCTCACGTTCCCCAGACCTGAATCCAATTGAGAATCTCTGGGGCATTATGTATCGGTGCATCCAACACCGCCAAGTAGCGCCACATACTGTCCAGGAGCTCACTGATTGGAACAGCCTGTGATTTCAATTGTTTACTTTGATTTTCGGTGTGAGTTTGAATCCAGCCCTCAATCAGTTGATGATTTTGGTTTCCATTGACCGGTGTTACATCGTTTTGTTCTCAACGAATTACACAATCGTCAGCAAGGAGTTTGATCTTTACTATATTTCCTTCATCAAGACATGATGTGTGATTTAAGTGTTCCATAATTTTTTGAGCAGTGTATATACAGTGAGCACCATAATTCATTGAAGAGTGACCATTTTTTTGTTATTTTGGTTCTGTACTCTAGTACTTTGAGTTTGAAAGGATACAATGACAATGCCGTTGAAGTGCAGACGGTCAGCTTTAATTTAAATGTATTTTCATACATATCGGATGAACCATTTAGAAATTATAACATTTTGTACATAGTCCCCCCCATTTTTGGGCATCAAAAAACATTGGACAGTTTAACATAATGTAGAATAATGTAATCATTGTTAATATTTGATTGCATATCCTTTGCATGCAATGATTGAAGTCTGCGATGAATTGACATCACCAGGTGCTGGGTATCTTCCCTCGTGATGCCTTACCAGGCCTGTACTGCAGCAGCCATCTTCAGTTCCTGCTTGTTTCGGGGACTTATTGCATTCAGTCTCCTCTTCAGCATGTGAAAAGCATGTTCACTTGGATTCAGATCCGGTGTTTGACTCAGCCAGTCAAGGATTTTCCAGTTTTTGACCATCAAAAACCCCTTTGTTGCTTTAACAGTATGTTTAGGGTCATTGTCTTATAGCATGATGAAGTGCCGTCCAATGAGTTTGGAGGCATTTGGTTTTATCTGAGCAGATAAAATATTTCTGTAGACTTCAGACTTCATTGTTCTACCACTGTCTGCAGTCACATCATCAATGAAGACAACTGACCTGTTTCACTGGCAGCCATACAGACCCAAGCCATAACTCCCCCTCCACCATTTTTCATGGATGAGGTGGTATGCTTTGGATCATGGGCATTTCTTTTTTTTCCTCCAAACTTTCACATGTTAACCTTTGTCTCATCTGTCCACAAGACTTTTTTTCCAGAAATCTTGGGGCTCTTTTAGGTGCTTCACAGCAAACTAATCTCGCCTTTCTGTTCTTCGGGCTTATCAGTGGTTTGTATCTTGTTGTGTACCCTCTGTAGTCCTGCTGGTATAGTCTTCTATGTCTGGTAGACTTTGACACATCTACACCTGCATCCAGGAGTATTTTTGATCTGTTGGGCTGTTGTCAGGGGGGTTGTCTTCACCATTGAGAGTATTCTCCGGTCATCCACTACAGTGGTCTTCCTTGGTTAACCTGGTCTTTTGACATAATTGTGTTCACCGTTTTTTTTTCTTGTTAATGATGAACCAAACTGTTATTGCAATGTTCCTTATTGATTGATTTTCATTTCTGAGCCTTATGACGTCCAGCATCATTTGTATCGACACTGCTGTCTTCCTCATGTTGTCACACCCCAACAACAACCTCCAAAGGCAAGAGCAAAGTCTAGAATGAAGACTATTCATCAACAGCTCTCCTGCATTCACTAACGATACAAATACACCTGCTTAACGAAATACAGCTGTGAAGCCAATTAAAAAAATACTTGTACTACCTCAAAATGAAACCTTGTACAAAAGGTGCTGTCATTTCTAAACGGCTCATCCGATATCTATGACAATACCCTCATATTAAAGCTGACAGTCTGCACTTCAACCTCATTGTATCCTTTAAAACTCAAAGTGCTAGAGTACAGAACCAAAATAACAAAATGTTTTGGTTCTGTACTCTAACCTCCGCGGCTAGGGTTCGCACCCGTGGGAGAGAAAGCTAAGCTCCGCCCCTGGTGCTCACTGTGTTTGTTCACAATGTTAGAAAACGCCAGGCCTGTTTTTCTACTGAAAACCTGAATTTCCTTTTGTCGAGCATGCTCTGAAGGGAGTAACCGCGTAACTGTATTTTGTGTGGCCATATTATTTAGTGTGACTTCGCATCAATCTAATACAACGGAAATATAAAAACTACTCGTGGAAAATCATTTTATAAACAAATATTTGATTTGGCGTCGCCGCCGGTCGCTTCGCCTGGAGTCTATACGGGAAGTGGAGTAAAAAGTCGCCAGAGTTCAACTCTAGCCTTGACGAGTTGAGTCAAGGAAGCCGTAGAGCCGGAGCAAAACAAAGCGGTGAGTGTTAATGGTACGATAGTTGATAGCTTTCAACGAAGAGTATGCATATAACAAATTGACTTAATGTTGTTAAATGTTTTTCTGAAAATTGTGTATATTTTTGTAGATACATTTATATAACTAACAAACATGTAGATGGTTATTACGCCAGGGTAAGTTAGCAAGCTAGCAGAAATGAACCTGACGATTGACGTTAGCTAGAGTCCTTACGTCGTTAAAGTATCCATTGCCTTGTCAACAACAATGGCTAGCTAACATATATTTAACAAAATTAACCATCTACAGTAACTAGGTAGTGTAACTGTCTATCGTCATGTTCGCTAACGTTATCTAACTAACGTTGCCTAGCTAGTTGCATACATTTGATACGCTAACCAAATTGCTAAATAGTGTGAAGTTCGCCAGGTAACGTTAGTAACGTTTGTCTAACGTCGTTAGTTAGCTAGCTACAGTCAGATCAAGTATGGTATGTTTTGTAAGTGACAACCTAGCTTGCGTATTGGCAACAAACAGTTGTCTATCCGTCAGTGTTTCCGTTGAGCTGGCTAGCTAGAGGCTCCAGTATTAATGTTCCTAAACGTAGTAGGCAGTCAATCTCGCTGGATAAACTGAATACATAACGTTACATAGCTGGGCGGGCTTGCTAGTTGCTAGCTAGCTGCTTAACTTTTCAAATTCTGTGGTATGTGCTATGTAACTACGTAACTACGTGTAATTGTCTTCTGTCTCAATACAAGGAAGAACGATGCACTACTATCGTTACGAAAATGCAGAGGTCAGCTGCTGCTATAAGTACCTCATGTTCAGCTACAACATTATATTTTGGGTAAGTATAGTTAGCAGGAGCCTTCTAAATCATGATCAACTCAGACAGTTGCTAGTATATCAGTCCCGTGTGTCATTTGCTAAACTATGAATATACCTATGAAGTTGCCATATAAGGTAAATTTCATGTAATGGTCTCTACTCGTGTTGCATCACAAAAGAAATAATCACACAACATGGAGCCTTGTTTGATTCAGTCTTATTAGTGAGATACAAGTTCAGATGTTCACAGTGATGTTAATGTCAATTATGCTGCATGGAAATTGGTGTGGCAACAGAAGCTAAGATTACAGGTTTGTTTCCTAACCTTGTGTAATTGTAGATTAACTGTAATGATACATTTATCTACTTTATAACTAAAATTTTGCCCAATTTTGTTTTTTCACATTTATTGAAAGCAGACACCCCTCAGTCAGGGCTTCCATTAAGAAAATGTGTCTCCAGGCAATTTGACTGGCAGCATTTTATTTTCCCTGACCTTTGAGAATTGCACTGGATACATGTCGCCTACAGTGCTATTAACTTATTAAAATTCTATTACATTTATGTAATTGTTTTCAAATGTTTGCCAAGATGTTCATCCGATAAAGTAGAAAGCAATGTTCTTATAACCTAACAGGTGTACTGGTGAGCAAAACATTTCCCAATGCTTATGCTTCTTCACTGCTAAATCAAAAATGTTTTAATGGAGAAATACACCTATAGCATACACAGTAATAAAACATTTCTGTTTGACTGTTTTAAACCAGCATAATAGATCACAAAACAAAGCTATTTGTGTAGGCCAATGTAATTACTTTAGTCTTGAAATGCAGAGGCAGTCATTTTGCCCAGTTGAAAATCAACCCAACAATTGCCTCAGCCAGGGCCGGTGCCAGACCTGGCTTTTGAGTATTGGGATCTTTTTTGTTTAGCGAGTTGGACGTTATTGCAACTGGTGTTATGAAACGCAGGCTTAGTGCTTCATTTTCAAGAAATTCACTTGTTTGGCAAATCAGAGCATATCAGAGCATGTTTGCGATAGCGGCTGATCTTGGCATGCACAAAGTGAGCTACTGCCGTTAGGGAATTGCAATTGCCCAGCTCGTTCAAGCAGCCTGTGATGGGCATTTGCCTGCTAACTCTTTCCTCCTGAAGACAGGATATTGAGGCCATCTTTATTTGGTTGCCTTTTACTCTGGGCACACTGTAAATCGAGATTATTAAGGCAATATTTTACAGTTTTGCCCAGCAAGAGTACACTTCATCGAAGACTCTTATGAGGACTCTGCGATCAATTTGGAAGTTTTGGAAACTTCACAATTCTATCCTGACAATTTGGCCTGCATCCAATAATTTTACCGGCTTCAAAAAAGAATTTTTATCAATAAAAACTGGCTATAGTCAAAGTTTACTTGTTGCTATCCCATAAACACATTGCTTAAAGCTACTTATCAACCCTTTCTGTGGTTTATCTACATTTATTTTTGTATACAGCTCTGTAAAGCAACACACAAGTTGGAGAACTCTAATTCATGCAACATATTAAACACACTGTTACCTAGTCCCGCAGATGAGTTGCAGCAGTATAGATTGCATACCAATTAAATTGTTTTCTGCTGGAACTCAGTTTGACCAGTGTGCATGTGGCGACAGCGTTGTGCAGGAGTTATCATAGCTATTATGACTTAAATAATATATTTTTCAAAACGTGTAGCCCTTATCTTTCAAATAAAAAAGTGCACTTAGTGTAAGATTGGCACAGATCCGTGGCATCTATGATGCAGGGGATCTGTGGCATGGATTAGTTTACTAAAGGTTTCCTCCCTTATCCATGAAAAGAATGACTTAATTCTGGGAAATGTTTGCCAACCGCAAAGGCAAATCAATGTCAGATGTCAAATCCAATTTTTTTATTAATCCGAACTGGACTTGCCCGCAAATTTTTATCAACGTGCTCCATTTAGAGTGGAGAGCGCCAAGTGCTGTCCGAAATGTATAATGGGGCATAACACCCCCCCCCCCCCTTCATGATTATCAATCCAATTAATCTATTCTCCTGATCTCGTTCAATTTCGTAAAGTTGTTTGTGAAGTTTAAAAATATGAGCAAAGGCAGGCTACATCCTCCATTTGATCAAATTGTTTGAGGGTTAAGAGGATGAGTAAAGAAACAAGAATGTGTGTAATTGCTGCATGATTCAGGTCATAAATTTATAGAACAGTGTTTCCTCAGGGAGGGTGCAACTCAGGATTCGTAGCCTCTGCCTTCCTTTTTATGTAGGAAACACATTGATTCACTTAATGTTCCCCCTCCTGCTAGCTGACCTGGTGTTCCCTGCCCCAGTCTTTCTATGCAGAGCACTTTTTCTGTAACTGCTCCCTGTGATATATCTTCAGATGTTATATTGCAGCGTCTGTGTGTTTCTCAATTAACTATAAGTTGCTCTGGATTTAGAGCGTCTGCTAAATGATGTAAATGTAATATAATTGCTTTAACAATTTTTGCTTTAGCCTACATCTCTAATAATGCTGTGCCAACACCAAGAGTTAACAATAAACCTTCAGAGCCCCTACTTCCTCTTTTAGAAAAGACACTTGGCTTCCTCTTCATCTGTTTAAACAGGAAATTGAGAAACATGTTTTTTTAATTCTAGTTAAAAGCCTTTCATTCCAACTGAGATTGCAATAAGTAGCTGATACTAGAGAATTATCCATTTGAAATGGAATGTAGGTATAATACAGGTGTAATAAGTGAGGTGATGTTACTATGGATGCAGAGAACATTATATTATCAAATGAAAACAACACTCTTGTTCTGCTATGACCCTTTGACTTGAGGGTGATGAGGGAAATTGTTGGTGTTCTTTAGAATCTTTCAGAAGCTTGACTAAAGTAGTCAGGCCTCCATTATAGGCTTGCTGGACTGACAGAGGCTATATTGTGCAAATATGATGTGTGTGCAACTGTTGAGCAAAATGGTGCTTGTGGACATTTAACAAGCTGTTCCTTTGATACAGCAGGGTGTTTAGTCATGAGTCCAAGGATCCATTATAACCACTTCCGGTGTCTGACTATTTCCTGTGAAAAGATTAACAGACTTTGCTGAGTTGTTTGCTGAGTTGTTTGTTGTTTGTTTCTATACCTATTTTTGCTTCAACTCTGTTTCTTGGTTTGCTTAATAACTTTGTGACAATATTGAATATAAAGGTAAGCTATTATTATTAAAATCTTCAAAGACTAAAGGCTGTCTGCCCTTTTCTCAGTTGGCTGGAGCAGCATTCATTGCCATTGGTTTTTGGGCCTGGAGTGAGAAGGTGAGTGAGCAACTTTTTCCTGGCTATGTGCATGATTCACCATCATAGTCATCTGAATGCTACCCTGTGACTATTCTTTTGTGGTTAAATTGTGTTTGAACCAGAGTAGCACAAACTGATTTGCAGTGAAGTATAGAACAGGATTGTCAATTCTCCTTATAAGCTTTTGAAATATTTACAATCATTAGTAGACAAATGTAATTTCTCCTCTTGTTACACACTGCTTGAAACTTAAGTTGATAACATATTTCAAGATTTCTATAATTTTGGTTATGTATGGTGTAACTGCTCTTCAGTACAGTTTGGTTTTTACAGTGTATATTGAACCTATGGACTTAATGTTACAAGATCACATTCCAAATTGATTCACAGATTATAGAATGTGTGAGATAATTATTTCCCGTGATTACTCTGGGTCTGCCTGCATGCTACAGTCCAGCTATGTTAGGAATAAAAGGTCTTTGTTTCATCCTTGTCTGAAAGAAGATTTCATTTGCCCAATGCTATAGCCTAACATGGTCTCTTAGCTCACCTTACTGTTTTGTCTCCTGTAGGGAGTGCTGTTGGACCTGACACAGGTGACACGGCAGCATGGCTTTGACCCTGTGTGGCTGGTGCTGGCTGTGGGAGCCATTACCTTCATTCTGGGCTTTGCCGGATGTGTAGGGGCACTCAGGGAGAACATATGCCTCCTCAAATTTGTGAGTACCACACTCCCTAAACATTCAGTTTTTCTTGCTTCCTCTCTGTCTCTCCCATGGTTCTCTCGTAGCACACAGATGGCATATTGATATGCATTTTATCTGCTATTACAAGCACCTATCTGTTTGCCCAGCTTGTGCTCCATGAGTCAGACATTCTCCTCTGTTGACTCTTCAGGATAATTGCACATGGCGTGTCTGTCTTAATGGGTTTAACTCCAGGGTGGGAAGTTAAACAAGACCCACATGTTGAAGTTAATTGAATGTACAGTAAATGGCGTTAAAGCGTAATTTTGTACTTGTGTTCCTTGGGCCTGTTACTTTGTTTTTATCATATGCAACATTGTTTTTCTTTGTATATTGGTGTGTGCTGCACAAAGGGTGGCCGGCTGTTCTTGTGTTCAAAACTGTTTGTGCAGTAAAAGAAATGTTGCTGGTTCTAATCCCCAAGCTGACAATGTGAAGAATCCTGTAGTTCTGTCCCTAAGCAAGTTAACCTTAATTTCCCCCAGGTTGTTGCTGTAAATAAGAATGTGTTCTTTGCATCCTTAAATGGGCTGTTCAGTGTGTCAATTGCATATGCAGCTAAAAATGGATGAGTAATCTTATAAAAAATAAAAAAATCACAAGTGTGGATTTCTACCTAACACAGTCTGGCCAATAAATTCACCATTTTGCTAATGCCTCCCTTGTCTATGAAGCGCTTGTTGGATCAACTGGTAAGTGCTCTCTGGCCGGTCTGTGTGCAGTCCGTAAACACTGTCAGTGCAGCAATTGAACAGTACCTGCTACGCTACAAACAGAACGTAACTTAGATCTGTTATTTGCACAGAATAACAGCTGCCGTTGGCTTCATTTATCAAAGACCACACACTCCTCTTTCGCTGGAAGCACAGTGAAAGGGCCAGCAGTGCTATTAATGGACTGATGCAATGAAAGAAATCTGCATTTTTCCAGACATATGTTGATGTGACTGAATCATTGAAATGGTCTCCCAAATTTTATATGCCCCTCTTTAGTACTTTATTAATCCTTATTTGACTGGGTATGTTGACAAGATGTAGGGCAGTCATTTCACTTGTACGGTAAAGACCTAGGGAAGAGTTGCAGGGGAGATAAGTGTGTGGCTCGCTTTCCATGTTTAAGTAGCCCTCATTCCAGAAAATGTTGGAGACTTAACATACTTTAAATAAATATATCTTTTTTTCATCTCTCTTAAAACTCTAACATGACAATTTGCACTCCTGAATTTTTCAACATGTGTTCCTAGTAAAAAAATAAATTCCACCATAGCGCACTGCTTAACCAGGTTAAATAATGGTAATGAAAATAGAATGATAATGTCTGGCTGCTATTGACATACTAACACAGGATGTATTTTAAATCACAACAAATCTCGAATAACACTCGACCTGTCTTAACTATTTTGAAGATAATTTTATTTTCCCCTCTCCCTCAGTTCTCAGGGGTAATCGGATTCATCTTCTTCCTGGAACTGACAGCAGCCGTGCTGGCGTTCGTTTTCCAGGACAATGTCAGGGATTGGATCAATGACTTTTTCCTGACTAACATCAAGGCCTACAGAGAGGACATCGACCTACAGAACCTTATTGACTCCCTGCAAAAGCTGGTGAGGAGGGAAAGGGAGGGACAAAATTGCCAGTGAGAATTTGAGTCCCAAGGTGTCTTGCTAATCAGTGCTATTCCCCCCTCTGATAACTAGTAACTGCTGTTTTGTCATTACTGGATCTGTTTCCTGATGTCCCTTGTCGCAAAGTATTTTTTCCCCCTTACTACTCAAGATTGTTCATACAATAGTGTTTGTGTGGTTGTGTTTTTGCTTTAAAAAGCCTTGCAACAATAGCCTGTTCTCTGGGGACTAGGGCTCGATGATATAGGCAAAAAATTATAACGCTATGTATTCAAGAGTCTTTTCCATATGGAAGAAGGTAAATTTAAAAAAGATGGTACATTCTGTGGAAATTCAGCTTAAGCCTCCAAAATAACACTGACTGAATACTCTGCTGTAGAAATATAAACAATGTATATAAAAAAAAAAATCAAGGGCATCTTTCCATAAAGATCATGGAATTGGTATGGTTTAAACATACGGGTATGGTAACACATCAGGCAAAGATCGAATGTCAGATTCAAAGCCCTCAAAAGAAGGTTTATTGTATGCTCAGAAGGGAAACACCTCTGGGGTTGGAGTGTCTTTGGTTAGTTGGAATCAACAAACTCAACCTCCACACTACTGCCTGTCTTAGAACCACTGCTGCGGAGTCAAGGAGCCTGATGACTGGAACTTAAATGTCTACTTTAACTGCACCAACAACAATCCCAGCCGAGAGAGGTGTGGGGTGCCCTTCTCCTGCTGCCTCAGAGACCCTGCAGTGAGTAATCTGCATGCTTCTCTGCATCTTTGTTCCATTGTTCTTTCAGGATCCATCTCTCCTCTGAATAAGTCACTTTTGTCTATGTTATAATCCTTAGTTATATTTGTTTTCGAGTATGCCCCTTATTAATCCTTGACAATGACTTGACTAAAATGCCTTCTGTAACTCTGCCCCCCAGGACACAGTTTTGAACACCCAGTGTGGCTATGATGTCCGTAAAGGTCTGAAGGTATGACACTCTATTGCGCTCATTAAACACGTTGACTGGGTTCTGAAATGTATGTACTTGATCATTATGATAAAAAATTACTGTACTGTGGGTAAAGTCACTGCCTCACAGTTACTTGCATCATTGCAAGTCCAGCTTTTGGATCCTGCATGCAGGTTAGCATAGAGGTGTGGCCAGGCTGGGGGAAGTTTCTGATCGAAAATGGTTGCCTTGCCTCGTCACGCTGTAGCAACTCCTTGTGCTGGCTTTGGTGCCTGTGAGCTAAGTTAAGGTATAAGGCTGACGAATGTGTTCCTCCCGGCACATAAGGATTCCAGTGTGGACTTCCTTGAGCTAGCAACTTGGTGAGGAACCGAATATCATTGGGTGTGTTTCAGAATGCACATGTCTATACATTGAGTCTGCTGGGACTTGAAGCAGTGCCTTAATCACAAATTGGATATAACGAAATTGGGGACAAAAACTGGATGCATTATCCCAGCAGGTTCCTTTTTAAATGTTACTTCTTTGGCAATTAATGACTGACCAGCATCAAATTACCGTTGTGCAGCATTTGTTGATAACTGTTGCTAAGTGCTTTTATTTATTAGTACCTAAAACAAAATGGTAAGTTACTAACACATTCACATGGGTGTGCTTTTGCACACATGCGTATAAGTACTGTAACTCAATGATTATCTTGTTGTAACAAGCACATTACAGACACTATAAATATTTGTATGCAAGAACATTCATATCATCCATGATGGTGTTATACGTGTCTGCTGTTAACAGACATATATTTATATACCTTCAAATGTCAGTGAATGTTGGTGCACATGCTCAGGGAAATGAGTCTTGCTAACCCACACTATCTCAGACACTACTGCCAATTCGTTTGTGTTGATTTCTGAGACTATATGTGTGCATAGTATAATAAAACAGACAATGTGTTAACAGTAATTTGTTGATAGTCATTGTCAAAATGAGGGGGATCCCAGCTTTGACCCAGTATTGGACAAATGGTTTCTGAAAGATAAAAAATTGAGCTTTGTGTGGCAGCTAATGGTAATGTTTCATGTGCATTGTCTCTCAAATTAATTAATCTGGTTTACACTGCTTATTTTCCTAATGATATCCCTATTATTGGATAGGAAACATGAGGTTTTCAGAAATTATTTTCATATGTTTAAATATTTTAGTAGCACTTAGAAATACAATGGTTGTCAGAAAGACAATTTTTGTTAGTGAAAATATTCTGTAATTCTCCTTTCTGCCTACTGTGCATTAACATCAAAATATAAACTTAAACTACGAAGAAAAAAGTTCTAAATGGATCTAGGCTAGCCATGTTTGTTAAAGTGGATTGCACAAGTTTTGGAACTTAAATGTTATCTGTGTCAAACATTGATTAAATGGGTGCCGCAGTCAGACAGGCAAGTACCCATGTAGGTATCGTATCTGGATTGGGTCCAAGTTGGGACAGAGTCATGTATTGGCAGAAAGGCTGTTGAAGTGGGAGTGTAATTTTGAAGCTGAAAAGGTTTGCATAGTCTACTGTTCCCTCATTTTGATTTGCGCTTATCTCACCTAGGCTAGTTCGTGCTCTTGTGTTCATGGAACTGAAGAAGCAGAGCTTTTCCTAGTTGTTTGATCAGGACTGGTATGTTTGATATGTATCACTCCTGTGATATTTACATATTTGCTTGGAAAAAAAAGTTGTCATTTTGCTACTGATTGAAAACATGGGGATCGGAGTGAAGGCGGAGTGAAGGCGGAGTGAAGGCGATATGGCTTGTTTGCATATAGACCTACTATAGCTCTGATAGGCTATGGTGTTCTTTTTTTTTTCCACTGCAATGTATTTTTGTCAAAACACGCATCCACCTTCTCACTAGAGTGTTGACGTTGTACTCGGTTATTCTTAAACTTAGCATGTAAGAAAGAAAATGGAAAAAAATTGTGCTCAGTCCCGGCTTAAACACTGACATGGACATCCATCTCTTCTTTTTAGTCTATGAGCTATCATCTTAAAAACAATAAACTCAAAGCGCCTCCTAAATGGCACAGTGGTCAAGGTCACTGCGTTGCAGTTAAGTATTCAAATCGTGTTTGCCCATCTGGTCTTAAACTCGTTCTTCAGATCTTGGGCGGAATTGTCTGGTAGCTACTAGCTAGCGCCATTGTAAGCTAATTTCTGTACTGATGGTGAAACAATTGAAATATTTGAAGCGAGAGCAATCTCCCAGACTGAAGGCTCTACCGTCTCTATCAGCTTTGTTGTCTATACTTTTAGAAGTTAGCTATGGTAATGCTGCTGCCTGTGTTTTAGTTTTGGGAATAATTAGACAGATAATTGGTTCATATTTTGCCTGTCAAACCATGGAAAAAGGCAAAATAGCATGATTCTTTACCTCTTAGAGTAAGGGTCCACAAATGGAAACTACATTAGCAAGGTGACCACAAAGCCTAAACATTTCACTGACAAAAGTGAGCATTTTAATGAAATGTTATAAAGTAATATCGCCTTCATTTCAATACTTCATTTCAACAATTCTGTTTGTCTTATCAATGTAGGTAAATATTTGTATTATTCTATTCACATTCAAAAATAACCTTAAGATCCAACGATGGAAACTCATAAATCAGTAGGTCTCTAGTGCAAATTTCTATGTATCTTCCCCTTACAAAGTCTCATACTGTTACCTGCTAAATAGAGTTGTTTATATACTGGAATGCATCAGAGCTTGACTTTCAATAAAAAAACCTTTTAAAACACAGTGGGAGAGGATCATGGGACTACACTGCTGCCCTGCAGTGTCCCTTATATAGGTGAGCACCAAGCTGTTGGACACTCAACTGTCACTCCTATATGAGCTAGTTGGACATCCCATTCCAAAACCATGGGCATAGATATGGAGTTGGCCCCCTCTTTGTATTTATAACAGCTGCCACTCTTCTCGGAAGGCTTTCCACAAGATTTTGGAGTGTCTCTGGGAATTTGTGCCCATTCAGCCAAATGTACATTTGTGGGGTCAAGGACTGATGTTGGAAGAGAAGGCCAGGCTTGCAATTGCCATTCCAATTCATCCCACAGGTGTGCGGTGGGGTTGAGGTCAGGGCTCTGTTCAGGCCACTCGTTCATCCACACCAGCCTCGTCAAACCATGTCTTTAAGGACTCCCGAGACAATTTTCGCGCTCCTCCAGAGTCCAGTGGCAGCGTGCGTTGCACCACTCCTGCTGACGCTTGGAATTGTGCATGTTGATGTGAGGCTTGCGTACAGCTGCTCGGCCATGGAAACCCAGTTCCTGAAGCTCCCGATGCACTGTTGCTCTGTTGTTGCTTCCAGAGGAAGTTGACCGGGGCAGATCTAGTAGGACAGAAATTTCATGAACTGACTTATGGCAGAGGTGGCATCCTATTACAGTGCCACAATTAAAGTCACTGAGTTATTCAGTACAACCCATTGTACTGCCAATGTTCGTCTATAGAGATTTCACAGCTATGTTGCTGGATTGTATGCCCCTGTGAGCAATGGGTGTGGCTGAAACACCTAAACTCTGCTATTAGTGTGTGTGCGTGCGTGTTTTATTCCTCAGTAACAGTAAGAAGTGTATATGTTTTAGAGAAAGCACAAGGGCTATGTCGCAACATGGCTTTCTTTCAGATAATTCCCTTATTTTTGAACAGCCACATTCGTTAATTATAGTGATCCTCTAATCACTGTGTATGTATGCAAAAGAAAGAACATGTAAGCTTGTTATCCGGCTAGTTGTTTCAATGTATCTTTTTTTTAAAGAAAAGATAAGGGCTAAAGTGTTTGGACAATGCATTCCATGTGATGTGAACTAGTTGGTAGACAAGACTGTGGGCTAGCTAATGTTACTTAGGAGCCCATCTTCATAGCCTGCAACTAGATAGATATCTAATTTTGTACATATATAATAGCTACTAATAGAACATGGAGCATACTGCATCATGAAAAATAACTCAAATTCAAATGAATATATTGCATTATCACTGAAAATGCATGCCCATTATAGCAAGGAATTTCAAAGTATATTTGCATTTTAAATTGAGTTGTTAGTCAAAGCTTTGTACTTCTTGGAAGGTAATGTGAGGAAATCGGTGTATCTGAAGGTTTGGGATAGAAATTCTCATTTCCTGTTGCAGGGGGACTGGATCAACTTTATTTACGTCAAGGGCTGCATCCCAGCCTTGGAGGAGTGGCTGCCTCGGAATATCTACATAGTAGCTGGAGTGTTCATTGTAATATCTCTACTTCAGGTAAATATATGTACATAAACTAGAGAATACATGTTTTATGTTGTCTTATATATTGTAAGCTAATACTGTGAATTCATCTCTCTTATCAGATGGTGGGCATCTTCTTGGCTCGGACACTGATTGGTGATATTGAAAAGGTCAAGTTTAACTACTATTGACGAGTGTATTGCGAAGGAGATGGTACAGAGAGAAAGTTCCCACCAACTTTTCCTTCAGTTTGATCTCCCTTTTCTGAGGTCTTCTGGGAAGGGAAAAGAGAAGAGGACAAGAATACTTCTACCACATCCAAGGCTTGTTATCTTCGAACTCTTCTTTCAGTCTCTGGAGACCGATACCGCTGCCTAGTCTGCACAGCGGACATGAAGCTGCCTTATTCAACTAGAGACTCTGATGTGCCTTTTACAGATGATTGCAGTCTGACTTTAAGGAATCTCTTAAATTAGCCCCTGGGTTTCCCTTTAAATATGTTTTTGTAAGTAGATACTTTCTTGTGTTTTTTGCCTCAAACACTGAACGATTTTCATTTTTCTCAGCACAGCTTCTTAACCAATAAATCCAGGCAGAGTCCTGGGTGTGAACATCATACCTCAACAGTGATCCCAAAACAACAATGAAGGCGTCGCATCTTATTGAATGGGCTGTTCTGTGCAGCCTTCCATTAATCAAATGTTGTAAAATAAGATCGGGCTGACAGTCTACCATTTCAATGCAGCTGTAATAACTATGATGAGATTTAATTCTAGATCTCAAACTGAACTAACAGAGCCTTGCACTGTGTTGTGACAGACTGGAACCGTCATTGTGTTTTACTGCTCAGTGAAACGTCATAAATTTAGTTTAATGTTAAACCACTGGAATCCGGAAAGTCTCCAGCCTATGAACCGCAAGTGCATAGCTGAACCATTAACATATGGTTTGTCTTGTCTCATAACTTGTCAAAAACGTTAATTCCACAATGTGTTGTGCATCTTATGTTACTGAGCATAAGTTGAGTATTGATCATTTGGATGCATACCACTTGCATTAAGGGAAACAGAACTGTGGATGGTGTCTTTAGGTTATTTAAATATTTTATCAGTGTTAGAAGAACCCCTGAATGAATTAAGTTGTAAGCTAATTCCCTTAGAGTAGCTGAGTTTGATTTTTTTTTTTGTGATGACAGCAGAAAAGGAAGTTTGGCCAGGTGCAGCAGGGGAGACAGCCATAGCCAAGTTTCAAACCCCGCAACAGAGATAGCTAGAGCAGCAAAGGCATTTAGAGGTACAGGTGAGTTCTGATCATATCCCTTTGAGCTAGAGCTGGTGATGTGGTCACCACTAGAACCAAGCTTCGTTATTTGTCGTTATGGTGAATGTGCAAATTGACATTAAGGGATTCTATTCCCCTGAAACTGCTGGTAGAACTTTGCTTTTATCATCTTGATGATAACCTCTTTTCTTCACACAAACCCACCCCTACAGCCGTTGTTCTCCATAAAACAGAATGTTATCGGATGTGGCTGCTCAATGGTAGTTACGGGAGAATGGATACAATAAGGATTGTATGGGAAGTGTCAACGCCTAACCCACCAGCAGTGTCTATCTTCGCAGTCTAGCCTATACATTTTAACATACCTAGCCCCCAACCAAGTGACCTCTCACTGTAGAATGAGCACATACATCCTGTAACATTGCTCAAAGAGGTGTTTCTGACGGCTGTTAAGTGCCAGTGTCTACTTACATTGAGCTTTCTTGACCTCGATCCTAATGAAAGATACCCAGCTTAGCTTTGTTATGGGTATTCAGCTAATTAATGCTTTTGTTATATTATGGGTATACAGCTGATGAATGCTAGAGTTGAGCTACATATCATACATGATCAAATAAGCAAATACATGCAATTACATAGTTTCCATCCACAGTTTTTATGCAAGTAATAACAAAACAGGTGTGATGAAAAGGGACATTTATGTAAAATATGATTACTATCAACAGATGTTTTCAATTAACATGGTGAGGTGTTTTGATGTATAAAGTGATAAAAATGCCAGTGGGTATGCCTTTCATGCACACGTATCTATAGAATAGCTATCGTAATCATGCAGTCATTGTTTTTAGGTTCTCCACCATTTAACAGGGATGGTCCTATCTTCATTGGGTGCTGAAAGTGCACAGGGATGAGCTTGATGCTTATTTACACTAATTATCCTGAGTCTCATCAGGACATGCATCACTGCCTTTTGACAAGTACAAATATTCATGCTCTTTAATAACCTCATAAAGCTGAGTGCAGTCCACCCACATCATATTTGCATACTTTTGGCTTGTGTAAAACAGTCGGCACTTCCTAATTAACACACAATTTGTGAACAGTAGAAGTGAAAATGCAACGAAATTACTCAGACCTTAGGATTTTAATTTGGTACATGAAAACATGTAAAAGGAGCTTATGTGCGCTATGACATGACGCACTGCATTTTAGCTGCAAAAAGTGAGCTTGGTGGGAAAATAAGCGTATTTGTCTGCAGATTTTCAAGTACTCGCATGAAAATCTGTTAGCCACTGTAATGCAAGCCTTAAACTTCATATTTGAATGTCATGTAGTTTGACTTCCATTTTGTGTGTTGCATTTGTGTTACTGATTTGTGATCATTTTTAACAAAAGGGCCTTTCATATGTAGATCTGTTTTAATTACATTTTGTAAATGTGAATTTTCTTACTTCTGGGTAGGTTTTTATATGCAATAAAGTATGTTTGTCCATTTGTTAAAATTCAGTGTTATTGATTATCACAGATGACAATGTAATTTAGTAATGTTCGCTTCACTGGGTGTACACTCACAAGGTGGTCCTTTTGGTATTTTGTTTGTCACTCTTTAGAAATGTGTAGTTTCTCTGAGCTCATGAACATATGACCAGATAGGCCAAAGTGTCATAAATTTTAGTTTTTGTAGAATAATCAAAATCCCCTTTTATTTGCTAAGTAAATTTACATATATTCATGTTTTAATTTAATGGGACTGAAAGATTCATCGTGCCAAATGGAATGTCTTCTGTTTTTGCGAAAAGTTCGCAAACTGAAAGCTTTCAGAAATTGTGTGAACATATTAAGAAATAGCTAGCAATCTATATGCCAACTCATTTGATTTCTTAATGTGGTACTGTGTGCGCCAGCGTAGCATAAAAGTGTCTGTGTATGCATGTGTTGTGAAAAACTGTCAAATGTTGCTCTGTACACTAAAGATTTTTAGTAAAAAATATAGCTGCAAGCAGTGATATGCGGGTTCCAGCCTTCGCAGCATTAACCAGAAAAACAGGAAAGCTTGAAAAAACTACACCGAACAAAATTATAAACACAACACTTTTGTTTTTGCCCCCATTCATCATGAGCTGAACTCAAAGATTTAAGACTTTATGTACACAAAAGGCCTATTTCTCAAATATTGTTCACAAATCTGTCTAAATCTGTGTTAGTGAGCACTTCTCCTTTGCCGAGATAATCCATCCACCTCACAGGTGTGGCACATCAAGATGCTGATCAGACAGCATGAGTATTGCACAGGTGTGCCTTAGGCTGGCCACAATAAAAAGCCACTCGAAAATGTGCAGTTTCACTGTATTGGGGGGGTCCGAAAACCAGTCAGTATCTGGTGTGACCTCCATTTGCCTCACGCAGTGCAACACATCTCCTTCGCATAGAGTTGATCAGGTTGTTGATTGTGACCTGTGGAATGTTGGTCCACTCCTCTTCAATGGCTGTGCGAAGTTGCTGGATATTGGCAGGACCTGGAACACGCTGTCGTATATGTTGATTTGTGTGTGGCAAGACTGATTCGCATTGTGTTGTTGCTACAAGATTCCTTGTTTACTGCAGTAGGAGAACTCAATTGTCATAGAGTTACATTTTTTCCTTCAAAATGTAATTAGAGAACAGTATAGAGTATATGCACACCAACCTACAACAAACTTGGACCAATGGTTCATGAGAAGGTTTTTTATGATTTTTTACAAATTCAAAATTGCGGAAAATACAAGATGACAGACGTCATGGCTCCTAGACGCAAATTTGTTTCCCATACTGGGGAACTACCATGAGGTTTCAACATTCTAGGTCATATAAGATGATGGGACTGAAGTATCAAATGTGGCAGCTTTCAACAGGCTGTTGCTAGGCAACCGTGCAACGGATCTATCCCATCATGACATTTGTGGAAATCTGCATGTATACAAGTTTTGGTTTGTTGTCTCAAAACAGAACAAGAGTTATGTGTTCAAATCTAGAAGATTAATAACAGGCTGTTGCTAGGCAATGATGCAACGGATCCATCCCATCATGTTGTATGTGGAAATTGTTCCCATTATCTACATGTGCACAAGTTTTAGAGAGATTTCACCAAACAACAACAGATATAACCATTCAGAATCTGGAAGAATAACATAGTGCTACTAACAGGCCAAATGAGTTGGCACATGGCCTGACATCTTCAGGAAGGGGGTGGTGGATGTGTGTGACTTGGCATGGCAGTAGGAAATTGTTTTCATGATTGAGAGTTGTTACAGAGAGGTGTAACAGAAGCCACAAAAGATCAAAATGATAATATTTGATGGGCCTGCCATTTCAACATTTTACAATAAAATCACATTTTTGCTTCACAAATTATCTAGAGGACAGTATAAAGTACACGCCTACGAACCTACAAGTCAATTGGACCAACGGTTCATGAGAAGTTTTAAGGTTTTTCACAAATTTCAAAATGGTGGAAAATCCAAGATGGCTCTGGGTCCTTGAGGCGGAATTGTTCTTCTTGAGCAACTGGACCTCCCAATTGCTCATGAAGAGGTTTCAACATTCTGGGTGATATATGGTGATGTGGCCGAATTTTGAAATGTGTCAGTGTTCAACAAGTTGTTGCTAAGCAACCATACAACGGATCCATCCTATAATTTTATATATGGAAATTGTTCCCATTATCTAAATGTGTACAAAGTTTGGTGAGTTTTCACCAGAGCAATGGTTATGTGTTCAAAATCTGGAATAATAGTAATAATATAAACCAGCACAAATGCAATAGCTTTCCTGCAGCTTCGCTGCTGCAACCCCAAATATTTTTTGTGCTGAGCAAATGGATACAACGACAATACCGCTTTTTCAGGTGTACGGATGATTCAGTTAATGAACAGTATCTAGCTAGCAGCTTTACATTACAAATAAGTTGTAAAAGAGAGTAATGACGCAGGGAAATATTACAAATATTAGGTTATTGTCGATTTGGCTCTTAAATAAACCTTTTACTGCCATAATTACAATGTATAATGTATGATAATTAAATTCCCAAACCTCCTTTGACAAGGATCTAGCCTTGATCATGTGGTGTTAAGTGGTATACACTTTTGCCTGTTAAGTATCATTGGACACATTGACTGTTCATTGACTGATTCATGTATTACAGGTAAAAACAACTTCATTTCCATTTTCTGAAGAACTGAAATGTGATACCATAATTTAGTAACATCTTTGTGTTTACATAGCTATCTGACCAGCTACCTTTGCTGCCATTGTGATGGCCCCCTGCAACTGTCCCTTCCCAAGTATAGATACAATGAAAATATGTATTATAATCTAATCCTTTTCTATTCTTCATGTGTCAATGTTACATTGTTCTTATAGTGTATGCCATTTGTACGTAATTTCACTGTTTCTTCTTTTTCATTTTCTGTATAAGGTATGACTTGTAAGGCAAGTCATTGCTATGTTGCGGAATTAATGCTGGGGAATAGCTCCAACCACCTGGTGAAGCAGCTGTGGGAGCACCACAGTGAGGAGTGGCTACAATGTCTGTCCAGATACCTGGGAGGGTGTTTAGACTTTTGCTGTCTTAGACCTGGCAGAGAAGCGTCCTCAGAGCTTGATTCTGCCACCACCATGCTTCATGGTGGGGATGCTGTTCTTAGGATGATGTGCAAAAAACAACAAAACTCACAACAGATCTCAGTTTGCCAGAAGGGATGTGGGAGACAGAACAAGTGCAAGCCTCTCTTTTGTGAAGCGTACTGCTGTTTTTGCCGCATGCACTGTCTCTCAGTTCAGCTGTGGAAGACTGTAACTCCTTAAGAGTTGCCATAGGCCTCTTGGTGGCCTCCCTGTGCCCTTTTCATCCGGACACTCAGTTTTTGAGATGCTCTATTTAAAAAATATTCACAGTTGTGCCATATTCTCTCTATTTCTGAATATTGGACTTAACTGTGCTCCCGGGGATACTTTTGATTTCGCAATTGCCTTGGGAATGTTATATCCTACCCCTAATTGGTTCTTTAGAAGAACCTTTATTCGGATTTGCTTTAAATGTTCCTTCAACAATTTTGTTTTATATTGTACTAACTTACTGTGGGGTCTCACAGAGGCAGGTGTTTTTAATCTGAAATCATATGAAACCTTAATAGCACAGGTGAACTCCATTCAACTTGTGCGACTTCCACAGCTCATTCAGGTGTGTCATAGCAAAGGGGTCGAATACGCAATTAATTATGTACTGTTTTATATTTGTTGTTAACTTAGAACAATATGCAGATTTTCTTAACTTTGACAAATCCATTTTCATTTCATGTTGTTACACAATAAAATGTTGAATGGTCCTATGGGGATGAATACTTTTGAGAGCCATATCAATAAGGCACGTATGGAGAGTGGAAGCAAAGAATAAACCCAGGACCACAATCTCCCTGTCTGAGCTCAACCCTGCAGACGTCCTGGAAACACTAACACTAATATATAATTTACCCAATTATGTGAATACCCAATTCACAGATTACGAGCATAGAAAACACAGAGCAAGCCATGACCACTAAGATACAACCCAGATCTATATGGAGATCTAAGCTGTGAGAAATGTTGTCTGAAGTTTTTAAATGCTCTCAGAAGGAAATGGGGTCCTGAGGTTCACTGGGAATTTTACTTTAAGAAACACAGAAAATGGCTTCACAACTTCTATGTGGAGGTCTGGACTTTGGTCCAGACCTCCACAATTCATCTGAGGGCCTCTGTCATTTTCATGTTATCATGAGGGTGCTTAAACTTCGCTACAGCCAACTCATCAGCCCAGTGTTTATTGCTCCAATCTCGATCATCAGGAGGAATCAGTCAATGAAGCTGAATGTTCCACTTAGTTGACTACATTAAATCTATGGATGCCTTCAATGGTTAAGCCCATGCTGAAACCTTTTGGCTTCCTATTTGTAATGTAAAAACTCATTATTATTATTTTTTCAAATATTGTAGCCTATGCACAGCGTGTGAACTGTTGGTACTTCACTTTCTTGAAATCTGTTGCTTAAATAAAAATGATTTGCTTGCTCATTTTATTTTGTTTTTGATGTAATTATTTTTATTAACAATTTCATACATTTTAATTTCAATCCTTTTAAACCAATGTTTCAATTCTGAACCAATGTTTCATTTCTGTTTGTTTTATATCAATCCATAACGTGAAATTGACTCCATAGGCATCGGGCATACATTGAGTTATAAGCAAGTTATTCTAAAACTGAGCAATATTGGAATATAATTAATAACAAATGTCATGACCCACCAGATGTTTTGTGGCATAAATTGTGTATTGTTTGGACATTCCCTAACCCTTTTTCAGTCCCCTCCCACAAGGCAGGCCATTGACAGTCTTCGCTAGATTGGTTGTCACTGCATACCCCTTCCAGGTCTCAGTTTTCTCCAACCTCACTTCTACACTGAAGGTCATGCACCATCACTTTCTTCGTTCTCTCTCCCTTGTTACTCTCTTCTGCTTTATTCTATCATCTCTCCCATTTCCTAAATAATTTCCCCCTTTCTTTGGTGATTCTGCCTCATCGACCATACTCTTTTCCCCATCCACATCCTTTTACTCCTACTGTCCCCTTTCCTTCCGGACGGCTTGACCCTCCCCTCCCGTTCTGTGGCTAAATGACTCACTGTGGGCAGCTGAGCAAACATTTAGGACTTTTTAAAAATGACATCCCTAGCCATGCTCTTCACTTCGCTATCCCCATTCTCTTGGGCAATCCACTCGTCTCTGTTCTGACACCAGTTGTGGAACCAGCTTCCTATTGAACCTCATTGTTGACGTAATCCTCCCTCTGATATTTTGTGCCGTCTTGCAGAAAAGCTGGCTATCATATATTCATGCAAGGAAATAAATCACATTTATGGCAGCAGCAAACCAAGACATTCTGATTAAAATAGTACTAAATTAAGCACAATTTGTTTTATCACTTCAAATATAATTAACATTATAAAAACATATTGCAAATTGCTTAGCAACATTTTAGCAATTCTGCTTTTACGTCATAATTTGATCAAAACTTACTAATGCAATTTGACACTTGTAACAACTGAACAAAATAACTTGCAATAAAGTATAACCACACACCAGAACATCAATTTAGTAAAAGACCCGCCATATACAACATTAAGCAATTGTAGTTTTGCACACAGTGCCACTCACAGAGAGATGTGAGTCATCCTGTGGGGAACAAAGTCTCTTGTGGAGGTAGAGTTTATAGTTACAACTGAGCTTGGCTGTACTCTGGTTCCTTCCGTCACAGCCGGGATCTTAAAATCCACACATTCATGGACACACAACAATTACTTAAGCAATCATTTGTTAGTGCACAACCATCTCAAAGCAACTCTGTTCTTCTTACTGCACAATCTGAACAGAGGTCTTGAGTTTCTAGATTTCCCAAGTTCACACCGTTTTACCCATCTGGGCTGGTGAGATCTACCCCGTGTTTACTCAGTCTCAATGATGTTGGTGTACCATTATGAGGTGCTATAATTATATTAGCCTCAGTGTCGTCTAGAATCCTGGGTACTGGAACTGATGGAATTGAGTCTCGATTTCCTGTAGTTCACAAAGGGGTTTTGAGATGGTCAATGAAAGAGACCCTCACAGTCCTTAGGTAAGACTGTCCATCTGCATGCCTCCTGAAGAAGCTCTCCTCCTGATGTAGTGATTACCTCCTCCTAGATTCAGACAGAGTAACATATTATCATAAGAAAACCCTCAAGTCATTTTTTTACATGAGATAATGTTGAGCTTTTCATTAGTCATCAACAGCTGTTCTTTTATTGGTGTGGTTGATCAATATTTGTTTCTCTTGGTTATCCTGGATGTTTCGCCTCTGCAGGTATGTGGACATTTAGAGCTGTACACAGTGCTTCAGTTCGGAGGAGAAACCCAAGAGAGCCTTTGTTGTGGTGTATAATTAAGAGATCAAGAGTTTGTTGTATTTCAAAAGTAAAGGATTTTTTCCTTGTAATCTAATTCTTCAACAGAGCACATTTTTTTGTCACTATACTGTATGCAATTAACATTATAAAACAACCATATTGTAAATTGCTTAGCAAAATTTCAATAATAATGTGTTTCATAAACTGATTTTGTAGTTTATATTTCTTCCTTCTGCACTGTATACAATCAAACAATGAGGAGGTGGATCAATAAATCAAATCCAAATCAGTGGCATTTGTCTCTTCCTGCTGATACGCAAAATAATTTGTGATGTCTCAAAGTTCCCTGCCACAGGTGTGTGGTGATGGAACTGGATTTTGACCCATTTTAGATTAATTCCAAATAGTCAACAAATTAATGTAACAAACAAATTTAATATATAAATAGAGTACTACAATTACAATACAAGTATCAAAGATAAAAGTTCCCTGGAGTTTTGAGGTGAGGAAAATGCAAAAGAGCCCTTTCCCAAACCCCACTCTGGTTTATATCCCAAACTGAAGTTGTGGGGGTTGGTTACCTAACATAAAGAAACCAAGACTAGTCCTACAGAATAGACCCCTTATCAATTAGGGACACATTCCAATCTGTTCCTGGGGCCATCTCATATAACAGAGTTGTGTTATCTTGAGGATCAAGTAAGCTAGGCAGTTAAAAGTAAACCTTTTGGTCCTGCATTCACACCTCACAGAAACATCTGTTAACCATTAACATTCCAACGATAGCCGACTAGGATAAAAAATAAATACATAGGTATAAATGTTTATACTAAATAATGAAGAATCATTTTATATGTAAATAAACATAGAATTCTATTTCTTGGTTCCTTTAGTGGCATCTTATAAAGAGCCTGTTGGGGGCTGGCCAATTGCAGTAGCGCTGTCCTCTAACAGGTGGTGCTTAAACAGATACTAAAGGTGCAATGTAATGGCCACAGTAGTGGCTCCAGACTGTCCAAAGAGAGAGCAACAACCTTCAACTGGGTATACTTTAGGTTGCTCTTTGTCTATTTGTTTTGCACTATTTTTATATTGACTACCTCTCACATTGGTGTGGGTATTTATTCGTTTGCTTTGTTTTGGCCAAATTTAGTGGGTATTTATGGTACATATCTATCCATGGTGCATATCTATCCATGGTACATATCTTAGCATATTTATTGGTTGTCAAATTTATTTGGATGAACCTGTGGTTGCTTTTTCAAAACAAATCTTTCCTCCCCTTTTTGTTTCCATTTCAGGTTTGATTAACAATATTTTTGGTTCTTTTGTAGAAAATGTATGTGTTAACTGTTATATTATTTTGCAATTAGTTACTAATGGTTTGATTTTGTGCCTTTTAAGATTTGATGTGACGATCTGTGGAGAATTTGTATTTACACTGTTTATATTTCCCTGCCCCGTAGATTCCAGTTCCTCTTACCTATTGTCATGTTTTAATGAATGTGTAATGACAGACAGACAGGGTCCTTGTTGAATTACAGTGGTGGTTGGAAATGGCATTTGAGGAAAAGTTAACAGAACTTATATAGAATATATATATATATATTGTATTGGATACATTCTGTTAATGGTAGTAATGTGCTAGCTGACTTAAAACATATGTTAATATAATAATCGTAATAATAACATTACTACGATTATTATATTATAATCGATTATAATAATAATCGATTATAATAATAACACCAGTAGGATTTGTAACACTAATTATGCATGGGTGATTAAAGGTGACATGATTAAAGGTGACAACAGCTAAATACAGCATAAAAGTATCTGCAATAAGATTTTGGTCAGAGTAGGATTTGTATCTTTGATATAACACTTGCAAGGCATGACAACCAGTAAATATGTTTAGGGAATTAAGGATTGTATGAAAATTCCATAATTTGAAAAGGTTTTATGTTATTTGATTTAAGAACACAGAAGACTGACATGCCAGAAATGTTTGCTTTTGAGAACACAATCAGAAAACCTTTACATTTTGCAGTTGATACATCTATTCCAGTGAGAAAATAATACAATGCTGTTATACAATGCAGTATATATGTCACTTTGTTTGTGCCACACAGGTAGGCCCGCCTTCGTCAGTGGTCAATCCAATTTAAGCAGCAGATTACACCTGTTGCTGCTAATTCTGCTTCGGATTGACAAAACAGAGTGAAAGTTTGTACAAGGAGGGAGCTTCGCCAGACTGAGGATAAGAGAAACTGGACTCCCGAAGTAACATCCGCCCCTTTACCTGCGCTTAGCTAATAGCTGCTGCACTGTAGCCGAGTTCTGTATAGTCCCTTAGTTTTGCACCTGTTATTCAATATGTTTCCTCGTACAGGCTCCTACAGTTTATTCAGTAAGCTCTGTTATTTGCCTGTTTCAGATTTTGCCAGAATCTTGTTTCCTTTGATTCTGCCCGTTAGCCTGTTTTGTTGTATTTTTGGAATTTGTGTTGTGCTGAACAAAGATTGCTTTGTTGACATTCAAGAACTGTTTCGTTTGGAGGGTCATAAATGCCTGTATCTGTTTCCTGCTTACAAAGATTCTGTATAAAGAACAAAAAAAAATGGATTATCACCGGTGGCAAACCAGGGCTTTTGGACCTAGGCCTTCTGTGGGGGAAATAAATCCTTGAAAACGTTGTACCGAACTGAAAAATCAAGAGACAACATAGAATCACTAATTTACTTCATGTGCATGAAATCAAATCTCTGAAGTAAAATAATCGATGCCTTTTGATGACATCATGAATCAATCAAACAGACTTGAGCCAGAGTATGAGCGCAGTGGAGCTGGAGTGGAGTGCGCATCCTTTGGTTAGAGGGCAAATTGGTTTCCTTCCTCACCTTTCTATTTAGTGTGTGTTGAGGTATGGGCACTGCTAGGTGGATGGTAAAGTAACTGTCTTTGTTAGTGCAATTTCTTTCATATGTATAAACTTGGAACTTCCACAGGACAGGGGTTGAATACTTATGCAAGCAACATGTTTTAGTTTATTTATATTTCCCATCATAAAACCAAAGTCACCTTAGAATAATTGATTTTGAGTGTCAGTGTTGATGATATGATATGAAAATATAATAGATGTATTGGAGCATTGTGATAATGGTTACTCACAGACCTTTGCTGGCCGTCACTTTGATTGTAATGTAGTAGGTAACCTGATTTGCAAGTTATAAGTTACCATCTTGACTAACAGCACTGAAATGATGTAATTTCTGATCCGTCTACAGCTTAATAAGGTCTTACCCAGCCCTTTCAGTGTATTGTGTGAGACCTTGCACTTACTGTAAACTAGCTCACCTTGTGGAAGTTTATAAGGTCAGCCAGGGTGGCATGGCGGTTCTGGTCCACACCCAGGAAGCTGTAGTAGTCCCCTGACGCGTCAATCAGAAAGTGTTTAAAGCCGTCGACCATGCGATAGGACAGCGTGTAGCCCCAGATCCTATCACTTACCCTTACCAGGAATGAGCCCTCTGCTGCATTCATCAGCAGGGTTTCAGACTCCTGTCTGGAAATCAGACCTACGGAGGCAGTTTCAAGGTTTTTTGCTCCCAGACATGTTATAGCATAAAATGCACAGTGCCCTTCATGACTATTGGCACCCATGGTAAAAATGAGCAGAACACACTATTAAAAAAGTATTGCTGTTCATCAGCTTGATCTTACACTTAAAAACAGATTTCAGAAATCGACCCTTTAATTGAGATAAAATTGTTCAAAGAAAAACTGATTCGTAATCAAACACTACATCTGTTATGGTTATTGGCACCCCAAGAAATTAACACGGAATAGAGAATGGGTCAGTTGCCTGAATAGTTTATTTTCAGGTTCATCTGAGGCATTAGGAACTCTTAAGTGCTCATCCATGACTTCCTGTTTCACTGGGATATTATTATGGAGGAGGTACACGTGCATAACTCCCAATGTCATCTATCAACATGGAGGAAGATCAGAGAACACACAAATTGCATGAAATGAGGCAAAAGGTTGTTGACCTTCATCAGTTTACAACCATTTGATTTTCATCAATGGTTTTAAAACAATAGCTACGTTGCCACTGTTAGGGCAAAAATAAGGATGTTTAAATCAATTTGCCCCATGTACAGTGAGAATGATGGATCACAGTTGGAGGACTGCAAAAGGTGGTTGAATTTTGGAGTAGTCTCCAAAAACTGTTGGGTGAGCTAAAGATGTGAGTCCATAAAAGAGGACTATGAACTGAGTTGGAGAGATTCTGCATGGTTGAATGGTCTCAAATCCCTTGCTATGTGTTTTCCCACCTCTTCAAATTCATTATAGGAGAAGACTCAATGCTGTTATCTTGGCAAGGGAAGAATGGGCAAATATCTAGAATGCAGAGTTGCCAATACATGTATTTTGTAAGACATTTTTTGAGAAAAAATTCTTAAGAATGTCTTTTTTACTTTGAACTCTTTTACCTTAACTGTTGGTTAGATTTCTTACACAATGAGTGTATGCATGTGGGTTAATTTGTGTTTATTTGTTAGTTAACTTAGGAACTACCTCCCTCTAGAATCTACAAGGGAAATAGCAGTAACATTGTATTTACAACTCTAGATATCCTTCACAGCTAACAACATAATCTAGCTACAACATTTGTTTAGGAATTACTGTTTTTTATAAATATATAAACTATCTTCCATATGGTATAATGATAACCAAGCCAACTAATTATTTTTCTATAATGTACATGTTCCACTATAGTTGTGCAGGACGGACAGAGTTTCCTATGTTCATACTGTACTACTACGTAGCTAGCTTGCTATTTAGATGGAAAGCTTACATGGAAGAGAAATATGGCCACCAAGTCACTTTTAAGATCCATTTCCGCCTGTGTATTCCTCCATCGCTTCAAAGCAATGCCTATGTTTGTTAGAGTTCACTCTGTTGGTTTATCCCAATTGCTTTGAAACAGGCAATGCTACTCAATGACTCGACCAAGAGCCTTTTGTGTAATAAATGAGAGAAATTAATCGTGAAGGCAGCGAATCTATGAACACTGAAATAAACAAATTATTTGTGAAGTACTTTCAAATACCATCTTACACAAATACCCTGAATATTATAATTTGGAATTTCTTTGTGTGGAAATCTTAAAAATGGCATCTTTAAGTGTTTGAGTGAAGAGAGACTGTGGGTGTTAAGGTAGATGAACAGGAGTGTGAATTTGTGTGATTCAAATCAGGGTGCAGGGTAGATAGACAATTTAACAATCTTGTGGCCTGGGGGTAAATTTCTTATTCAGTCTCTAGTGATGATTTTCCTGTACTGTCTATCTGCTAAACGGTCACAGTGTGAACCACTGGGGTCAGTGGTTAAATCCAAAAGAAAGCGAAAGCAAAGGTCCTTGCGCCAAAATCTTGAATAGAATCTGAATAACATTTCCCCTCTCGTTCAGGAAAACAAATCATCTTTAACTATTGTTGTTTAACATTGTTATTGGCTAAAGTGAACCAGAGCAATCTCTGCCAATGGAGCTATGGACAGTGGCATAAAAGCAGGACTTTGATAAAAACTGTCAAACAGGCATATCTTAAGATTTGTACCACATAACTAGGAGCTGCAGTCTGTGACCAATCATGGAATGAGGAATGGCTCAGTGCCACTTGCCATATTGACTTTAGTGTGGTCTATGGATTATTGAAGAGCTCCATTCCACCATCCACCAAGCCAACCACTTTTGACTTCCATAGTTTGTATGTGGCAAAATTTGTGAAGAAAAGTAGTTTGTTTCATGGAGGGAAGCTAGGAGAGATCCATGTTTGGTCAAGAATACCATCCCAGTACTGACCGTGGAACCAGGGGGCGATGGTGATGCTGTTTCGCTCAAAGCCAGCCTGTTTGGGCCTCTGCTCCTCTTTGAACCACAGCAGAACACACTCTCTGGATCTGGGCCTAGGGGCTCTCACCCAGGCAGGACTAGAGAAAATTGGGAAAATGAAAGGAGTGCAGCAAGGTATATTCAAATGATTTATAATAATACGAAATTAAGAAATGCACAGCCTTTAAATGCTGTCATGATATATCTTATGCTTAAGATGAGTTCAAGGCCCAAAAACAGCCTTGCAGTCCTATGGGGTCTGCTTCTGTCAATATAAACTCAAGTGCTGCACCTGTCCTGTACCTGTCCATCAGTGGCTGTGTAACGATGGTGCTGTGTCTTTTGCTTTGCTTTCTGCGGTGCAGTGGAGCAGCAGCTGGCTGGATTCCAGAGCGCTGGGGACACTCTGTGCTATATGTGACGGACGAGGACGACTGGAGTGTGGTGCTCTGTCCCCTGAGAGGGGCTGCTGTTTGTCGGTTCCCCACTACCAGGCCCTGCTGGAACAGCTCACTGAGCCCTGCCACACGTCCCTTCTCTATGGCTCGCAGGGACTGGTGCTCGTACTCATCCCGTGCTTGCCTTGCCTTCCTCTGCATCTCCTGGTCGGCCATCTTAGAGCGCCTCACTTGAAGTGGGAGATGGAGGGAAAAGGGTTTGATAATTAAGTAACTTTGCTGTTATCTGGTACCCTGCACGAGCCTGGTTTGGAGTTGATATAACAAAGGCACCTATATTGAATGAAAGTAGAAATAAAAAGGTGACCAATTGAATGGAAAACAGGTGTAGTTGAAAAAGGTAGGCTAGACTTGACTTACATTGCTCCTTCCATTCCTTGTCATCCCTTTCACTCTTTCTGTGTTCCCGCTCTAGGGAGATATACAGCTCTCTGGCTCTCTTTTCCTCTGCATGTTTTATCTCCTTCTCACCTTGCTGTCTCTCCTCCTCCTCTTGTTTCTTTCAGAACAGAAATGTGAGGAATAGGAAAGGCATAAAAAAGGGGTAAATGCATAACCCTGCAAAGGTTTATGCATTTCATTTTTTAACAGAAGACACATGATTGTGATTTTTGTATAAACCCTACTAGTGATGAACACACATTTAGCTAATCATCTGTACTGAAGTGGAAATAATGTACTAAATAATTTATTCCTGACGACAACCATGTGGCATTGTGGAAATTTGAACCATTTAAGCCCTGTAATTAATTGCATGAAGTAACTATTATCTAGGTACGGAATGAAAAAAGGCAACTTTTGATCATTGGGACCATAGTTAGCTGATATGATTTGTAGTGGATAAAAGGCTTTTTTCCCTGCTGGAAATTGGTGAGTGATGTTTCTGACAGTTTTGACAGAGAGTTAACTTGTGTTTGCTGCTGTAGACAGAGCATTCAGTGTATACAACCCTTGCAAACATCTTCACTTGGGTCACACAGGGTTCTGCTTTGGCATGGCAACCATTCCATGTCAACCCAGTGACTGTTTCTCTAAGTGACTGTGTTTCTCTAAGAGGTCAAAGGCTAGGCTACTCTGCTGCAAATGTTCAAACCAGTGTTACAAGCTCAGTAGACTCATCAAATAAGACAGTCAAAATGTATTTGTAGACACTGCTGAGAAAGCCGGGACTGAATTAATTGAAAACTGAATTCCTGGGAGCACAATGGCCAAACTTATACCACCTCTATATTATTTTTTTTATTTTTTTTACAGTTTTTCAAGAGGTAAGTGGTTAATGATTTAGACAAGGTCATCATAAACAAGCTCTGTAATATTTGAAATGTTGGTTAAGGTTTAATTCATCCAGGTTTTACATCAGCCAAAAAATGCAAGGCTTCAACCGGGTATACTGTAACATGGTTATGTTTGATGGAAATCAAACTCTATTATATGATCCCTCCTAATATAAATATATGGTATTTTTAAACAGGCATGCACGTTTAAACACACACGCACGCACACACGTCGGGTTTGTGATGTACTCCCTAGGAAATCCTTTGCCTGTGCCTGATAGATCCCTTTAATAAGGCGGATTCACTCTCTGCTATTATGCTTTCCAGTTCCCAGATTGGGTATCGATTGTCTGATCTCTCTTTCATATTTCTCCCTCTCCTGTAGAGCTGGGATGCAGGCTAAAGGGAGGTCCTCTAACAGCAATGTGGCATTTCACATTGCTGCTTAAAGGCTTAAATATTTAATGGGATTTTTTCTGGCGAGCAAGACCAGCAAATAAATAGTATGCCCTCAAGGTGGTCTTTAAAACAATTCCTGGAGAAGACATTGATCACTTGAATTCTTATAGCTAATGTAATCAGACCCGCAAATGTAAGTTCCAAATTGCAACCAAACCATTGTTTAAAATAAATACAACCAAATACACACACAATCTTTGCCTTACCTTGAGCTCCCCCTGGATGCGTTCCTCTTCCTGCTTGGCAGCCTTCCTGTCCTCTGTATCTTCCTTCCATTTCCCTGCCACAAAACGGGCCTTCTCCTTTGCCATAGCATCCCGGAACTTCTTCTCAATCTCAGCTTCTTTGGCTCGCCTGGGCAGGTTTTTGAAAGACAAATCTCTGAGTTGGAAACCTACCTACAGCCCTATTTCAGATGGCTCTCTTGTTGCATCACGTTGCATGCTGTTATGTATCACGTCTTCAGAGAGATTTTGTCTAGTTCTGGCTCAGTAACACATAGGACACATCTCCTTATCTCTCTCTGGCACATTGTCCATTTGTTCCATAGCACTTTCACAAATCAATGGTTTACCTTTGGCATTTCAATCTCTACACTGGGTTATGTGGGCAGACTCACTCACCAGAGCTCCTGTGCCTCCTGCTGAGCTTGTCGTCTGGCTTTCCCCGCCATCAGCTCCTTGATGATGTCCTCATAGGACTTATCTCCAGGAGTGTCACCCATCACCCAAACCCACACATCCCCATCTCTGCCCTTCAGCCACTGGATACTTCTTCTGCTGTCTGAGTGGACCCAGTGGGGTTAGCTAGCCTGTTAGCATCCACATTTTCTATGTGTCTGATACATAAAACCATACCAAACACAACCTTTACAACAAGGGTCGGCAAGCAAATTTTGCCTCGGGCCAATTTTTTTAAGCCACTAGATGGCGGCCCAAAATTTAGTCAAAGGATCATTTAAGAAATTGATGAAAAACAGGCAACTAGAATTGCCTGTTACACACAGTTACAGTGTCTTTTGTAAATGCTTAGTCAACTGTGGTTACCTTGTGGTTAAATCCTGCAGGACAGTCAGAAACAAAAAGCCACAGTTGTGTGACGGTGTCCGGGTTTTGTGTTGGATTAATTAATACAGTACTACTGACACGTAGGCCTAACCCGGCAAGTGTCTTCATTCACCAACTTGCAACACAGACCGCCTTTCTAAGACACACATATGTGGGAAATGCGTAATGGATAAAAATAAAAATAACTCAAGAAATAAAAACTTGAATAAGCCCATTAATGGCCTCTTTGAGTCATGCTTTTAACGACCTATGTTTTATTTCCTCTTTCCATATTGTGAGGTTTAAATGTGTATCATTTTAATTTGCTTCTTTATTACACATCGGAGCCTAACTTATTGCAATCATTATTTGACGTAGACTACTTTTACTCTCAAAATTATTCCTTTGCATCCTCATGTACTACATAGCATTTTTAAATTGTTTGCGTGCTGGAGGTAGGCTACACTATTACGTTGTGTGCAGAGCTAAACATTTAAGCTAGCTGTATTACCAAAATGGCGCTATCAAAGAGTCTAAAGAGGAAAGTTGACAGCGAAAATAGGGCATTCAGAGATGAATGGAAAGACAACTATGCCTTCATCCTACCTAGTTTCGTGAATGCAAAGCCGGTGTGTCTTATTTGCACTGAAGCTGTCGTTGTTTGCAGAGCATTTCAGACGTGCAAGCCACAATTGAATGCACTTCAGAACTTTTCAAAGTAAAAACCCTCAATTTAACTCAAAATAAAGCATTGTTGCAAAAAGCTTTCTCGCACTTTTATTTTGTAGGCAAAATCACTAAAGAGGAAGTTTTTATGTGAGTAAATGTTGCTTTCATGACAGATCTATTTCAGCACCAGCCGCGGTCAAAATAATCATGACGCGGGCCAGATATTATTGCTGGCGGTCCAATTTTTTCCCACGGGCCCGATATTATTGCTGGCGGGCCAGTTTTGTCCCGCGGGCCGTCTTTTGCCGAACCCTGCTCTACAATCTCATCCATTTCTTTATGGAATATTCTAAATATTATTAGGAAATCATCATTTAAACACAGCTAGCTAAAAGCAGAAAACAGTACACCCACACTTACCCTTCTTTCTTATGACCTGGTCCTGGTTCTCCTGTTTCTCCCTTTCATGCCAGCGTCTTACCTGCTCTTGGCGGATCTTATAGAACAGGATCTGCTTCTGCTCCTCATTGAGCTCCGCCAAAATGTCTGGATCAATGTACATGTCTCTCAGAATCTGTTTCATCATCTTGGCAACCCGCAGATTCCAAACACCCAAAATATCTTAGGGTAAACCTGAGATTACACTTAGTGTTATGAAGCCATGAACAACTTTTAACAGTTCACTTAATGTTTGGGAAAAGTACTCATCTTCCAGTCTCCTCTTTTGACTCATCACCTAATGTCAGCTATTTGTCAGAGTGATCCAGAATTTAACCTTGGAATGTAACTAATTCTGACTGGTAGCTCTTCAACCTTGCTCCTTTTTACATTCCCTCCATCTACACTGTGTTCATTAGGCCCTCATCATTTGTCCTCTTCTCTATTTTCTCATGCTCCCAAACAAACATAGGTGGCATCTTCTTTCCCTCTGCTCCATGTGCATAGCAGCAAGGCGTTTTAACCTGATCTCTGGTGCGTGTGTGCGTGCATGTGTGGGAGCACCTACTTGTGCGAGCACAGATCCCTTTACATGATGTGTAACACGATATGTCTTAACTGCAAAGAAAGAATTTAACTCATAACCATTTTCCATGCAGAAACCATTGGTCATTTTAAACCATTCTATTAGTATTACATGAGTGTCACTTTCTGTCCCTTTTTCATGTTATCTTTTGATAAAGCGTGTATTCACTGTATGTTTTATTCATGTTTTTAGAGCAGGTTATTCAGTGTTATATGATGAAATTATATAAACTGCCTAAATCCAGTGTAATGCCTTATTCATGAAAGTCAATATACAATCTATAGCAAATAAATATGCCCTGTAATCTGCTTATATTCAGAACAATCTCTTTGGCATGGCTTAGTAACAAAATCTTGTGTCTCCCTACCAGCTAAATAAACCATCCACAGTACACAAAATAGGGCAGACACAAAGTGTACCTCTCCCCTTGCTTGACTCTATTTCACAGGGTTGTCGATATAAGAATGACTTCCCCTTCCTCTACCCTTTCCTGTGCTGTTATCAGGCTCCCTGACTGTTCCATAGTCGTTTTAGACAACGCATGCACACGCACGCGCACGCTCGCACGCGCACACACGCACACACACATCACACACACATAAAGTGGATAGGCACCCTGTTCAGGGGCGGACAGGGGCGGTTTTACCTTCACAGGTCGACACTGAAAACTGATACTATACTGCAGCAAACCCAGGTGGCCATGACTGTCTACTCTGTGTGTGTGCGTGCTTTTGTGTCGGTGTGTGTCTGCCTGCCTGCTTGCCTGTCTCTCAGGGTGTTAGTATTCAGTAAGCATACAGCCCAACATAATGTGCTGTGCTGGGGACTATCATCCACAAACTGCTACGAAGCAAATTTTTCCCTCTTCATAAATTTTCTCTCACTGTCTCTCTCTCTCTCTCTCTCTCTCTCTCTCTCTCTCTCTCTCTCTCTCTCTTAAGGAAGGGGTGTAGATTGCCAACCTGATTAAGTGTTCTACTCAAGGCTGGAAACTCTGGGAGGACTGACTGAAACGTGAAGGTTCTTAATGCTTAGCTGCCATGTGAAGAATTAGACTCAAGATTAACTTCATTTATATTATCCTCTGTTACAGTCACTGTCTACTGACAAATGTGCAATGTCATTGATTTCTCTTTGCATGTCCCTACAGTACATACTTTCAGGAATTTAAGGTTTTGATAGTGGAGTAAGCTGCCATCAACTGGGCTTTGTATTTAATTTCTGTCAATTTGGTCAAGCCAACCACAACGCCAATTGCTTAAATTCAGATGAGACTTGAGATATATAATGACATTGTCCTAGAAATTGTTGGTCTTGAGTCTGAAGTTCCATCAAGGTCTTTTTATTTTTAAATCCACATGGGACAGTCAAAATATGGCCACACAGGTATGACTGCAATTCGAGTAATCAAAATATTTGATTTTAACTCGCTGGTTTTGTGTACCTATACAATGGGCTACTCCCCTCTAACTTAATTAATTAATTAATTTCCTTATATGGTAAAAACATAACTTCCTTCATATCGAATTACTAACTTTTCACACCATATTAAATGGTAACAATACAGAAACTATTTAATTGATGTAAACAATTTGAGTATTCAGAGTATTTTGCTCATCTTTACTGAGGAGGCCAATATTTCTGGAGGGCACTGTATACGACTATGTATATTTGTGTCCACCCCTAAATGCCTTACACTCTACACAGTTTGATTCATGGAGTGTAATTGGTCATCTGGGCCATTACTGTCCACATGAATCTGAGTTCTTAACACAACGAACAATGAGTTGAAGATGCTCGTTCTCAGGAAAATTTCTCAAGCAGGTCTATATTTCAACTCTATATTTCTCCTTTTCATCCTCTCCCTGAAGCACATGACACACAGAACATTAAGCAGCTTGATTAATGAAGGCATCTAGGGTTGTGAATATGTAGCCATGTCCCCAAATGGAAGGCATCTGTAACATAATTCCACAGCAGTATAATGAATCAAACTTTGGATTTCACCTTCCATTTAGTGCAGATGAAGGCTGGTGTGCATCCACGAACATTTGAATATGTGAAAACACAATGAGAAATACAGTACATGGGCTAATAATACAAGCCTATGCATACGTCACAGTTAGTGAGGCATGCATACACAACATTTATTATGAAATATTTTCACTAAAAGTTACCGTTAGAAGGGGAATAACAACAAGTTCATAAATCGCTTGCATTTGTAAGACTCTCTCCATGCATACAACTCTCTCAGGGAGAGCAGGGTCGAGCTAGCGTGAGTGCAGTGTCATCAGTTCCTGTTGGTCTCCCCCACTAATGTGATTTGATAGAACTTTGTAAAGTAACAATTTTCTATGTGAAAAGGAATGTTCTGTCACAGCGAAAACACGATATTGAGGAACCTTAAAATATTGTGGTACATAGCATATACAGTGCTAGTTGAAAGTATGTGAACCCCTTATACAATTATAGATATTGTTAGTATTCACCATGAAACCATTATTAAATCAGAACCAGTTGTTTTTATCTGACATAACAGGTTCATACTGTATTTACCAATTCCGTATGATGGTTTAGAGAAAATCATGCGTGTAGTAGAAAAACAAAATTAAAAAGGAATTAGTGCAGGTGTAAAAATAAGTGAACCCCAATCTTCATTGGTTAAATCAAATAGATAAGTAGAATCAGCTGGGTAAATAATTGAGTACTAAATGAACCAATCAAAGAATCTTTAGGATTGAGTTTGGATGGGACCCTGATAGAGACAAGAAACCTGGCCAGTTTGGTGTTAAACATACAGGTGATTGCAAAACAAACTATGCTGTGAGGAAAGCAGATCTCACATGACATCAGCAAGATGGTAATGAGAGCATATCACTCTTTGGAAGGCTATACAACCATCTTAAAAAGATTTGATCTCCATCAGTCCACTGTGAGGCAATTAATTTACAAATGGAGAGCATTTAACATGACAGCAGCTCGCCCTAGAAGTGGACAGCCTTCAAAAATATCCCAAAGACCCCCAAGAAAAATAATTAATCAGGTAAATGCCAATCCGAACATAACATCTGGAGATTTGAAGACCTCCCTTGCTGCATCTCAGGTTGCTGTGCAATGTGTGCATGCTTAAACAATAAGAACACTGAACCAAACTTCCTGTTTTAACTTTGCGAGAGACCACCTGAACAAACCTGAAGGTTTCTGGAAGTCCTTTCTTTGGACAGATGAGTCCAAAATTGACCTGTTTTGTCACAGATAAAACCGCTATGTTTGGCAAAAACTAATCCACTGCCTACCACTAAAAGAACCTTATCAGTCAACCATGGTGGTGAGAATGTCAAGATCTGGGGTGGCTTTTCATCTGGACCTGGTTGACTGCACATCATCAAAGGAACCATTAATTCTGAGGTATACCAAGAAATTCTTGAACAAAAAATCAGGCCATCAGTCAAGGAGCTAACACTGGGCCGAAAATGGGTCTTTCATCAAGAAAACGAGCCATTCACGCAAATCTACTAAAGAATGGCTCAGGAGAAAGGAAATTTGTGTTTTGTATTGGCCAAGTCAAAGTCCTGACCTCAATCAAATCGAGGATGCTGTGGGGGGACCTGAAGCAGGCCTTACAGGCCAGACACCCCTTAAACCCCACTCAATTGGCTGAGTTCTCTAAGGAGGACTGGGCAAAAATCCCCCAAAAGACGATGTCAGAGACTGATTACAGGCTATAGGAGACATTTACTCAGAGTTACAGCTGCTAATAGAGGTGCCACAAATTATTTTTGCACACATGAAAGTTTTTGTTGAATAAACCACATTTGGTAAATAAATGATGAAAATATATCATATGTTTTTGTTTGTGTCCTTAATTTGGAATGTCTTCATTATGAGTTTAGATAAGGATATTATGAGTTCATTTTGATCTTTTATGCAAAAATAATGACATCCCTGTACGGTTCACTTTCAAGCTGCGCTGTACATTTTATGTACAACCCCATTTTGAATTTGATGCCAGCAACAAAAAAAGATAGGGGCATCTTTACCACTGTGTTGCATCACCTCTTCTTTCAACAACACTCTGTAAGCTTTGGGGAACTGAGGAGACCAATTTTTATAGTTTTGATAGAGGAATGTTGTCCCATTCTTGCTTGATATAGGATTGTAGCTGCTTATCAGTTCGGGGTCTCCTTTGCTATATTTGTAATTTCATAGTGCACCAAATGTTTTCAGTAGGGAACAGGTCTGGACTGCAGGCTGGCCAGTTAAGCACCTAGACTCATCCTATACAGAGCCATGCTGTGGTGATACGTGCAGAATGTGGTTTGGCATTGTCATGCTGAAATAAGCAAGGCCTCCATGAAAAAGATGTTGTCTGGATGGCAGCACATGTTCCTCCAAAACCTGTATATATTGTTCAGCGTTATGGTGCCTTTACAAATGTGCAAGTCACCCATACCATGTGCACTAATGCACCCCCATGCCATCACCAATGGTGGCTTTTGAATTGGGCGCTGATAACAAGACGGATGGTCCCTCTCCTCTTTAGCTCAGAGGTTGTGGTGTCCATGATTCCCAAAAATAATTTCCAATTTTGATTCGTTAGACCACAGAACTGTTTTCCACTTTACCTCAGTCCATCTAAAATGGATGTTGTTTATAAATGTCTTCTTCTTTGCATGGTAGAGGTTTAACTTGCATTTGTGGATGCTGCTACATTCTGTGTTTACAAACAATAGTTTTTGGAACTGTTCCTGAGCCCATGCAGTGATGTCCACTACAGAATCTGTTTTTAATGCAGTGCTGCCTGAGGGCCCGAATATCACGACCATCCAATGTTGGTTTTTGCCCTTGTCCCTTGCATACAGAGATTACTCCAGATTCTATGAATCTTTTAATGATCATGTGTACCATAGATGTTGAGATCCCCAAATACTTTTTTTTACGTTGTGATACTTATTTTTAAATTGTGGCACTATTTGCCCGTGCAATCTTTCACAGAATGGTGAACCACTGCCCATCCTCATTTCTGACAGACCCATCCTCTCTGGAATGATCTTTTAATACCCAATCATGTTACTAACCTGTTGCCAATTGACCTAATAAGTTTTGTGATATTCCACCAGATTTCGTTTTTTTGCATTACACAACGTTTCCAGTCTTTTGGTGCCTCTGTCCCAACTTTTTTGAAATGTGTTGCTGGCATCAAATTAAAAATGGGCATGTATTTTCCAAGAAACAATAACATTTCTCAGTTTCAACATTTGATATGGTGATATTTTCTATTGAATATAGGGTTTAAATGATTTGCACATTCGGTTTTTCTTGACATTTTACACAGCGACCCAACTTTTTTGGAAAATGCGTTGTAATATATGCATGTCTTTCACCAGTTTTAAAGTTGACCTTTTCTAACATGTCCTCCATAGATGGCTCATGGGCTTACTGCACATCACATGGAGGCTGATCTGCCATGATTACAGAAATTAATATGATTGATTGACTCATTGGAAAGAACGGTTGCATTTGAAAACAGAACTTGTGGGCTGAATGCTCCAAGTAGGCATTTGACCAAGGTTAGTGCTTGTCCCCACCCTGAGCCTTAATGTTAACACTTAACCTTAATGCAATCCCTTTTCCTGTGGGCAAAGCGTTTTAGAATTAAACTTAAATTGCGCCTTCAGTGATTTCAGAGTTGGAACATATAAGCTCCACCATCTCCATTAAGTTAACCAATCACATTAAGTTTTGCCTTCTGGGCAGATCTGCCTCCAGGACATATTTGAGTAAGTAAACTCCTGACACCTAAGAGATTTCTGTAAACATCAGAATTCATCCTGTTGCTGCCATCAGCAGTCGCATCACCTATAAAGACAAATGAGCTCCACAGCCAGCCACACACGCCCTATCCATAACACTACAGAATGTCCACCACGCTCGGATCATGAGCAGTTCCTTTCTTTCTCCACACTTTTCCCTTTCCATCACTAGTACAGTCGATAGATAATCCTTATTTCACCTATATATTAGACTTTACTCTTGAACTCCACAGGTTTTTGTAGCCTGGATGTTTTTTTCTTGAGGATTACCAGCAGTGTACATCAGTTATGCTGGTGTACTTTTCTCTTTACTGTACACTTTAACACTTCTATTTCTACACTCTGGAGAGTGTTCAATTTAAAGCACTCTGATTATCCACACAGTGGTCTTCTTTGGTTTACCAGGTTGTTTGCTATTGCTGAGCATACCAGTATGTTATTCTTTCCTAAAAATTGATCCAGCAGTTGCTTTTGACACACCGAATGTTTTGGCTATGTATCAGATCAATTTGTTGCATTTTTTTCAGTCTCATGATGGCCTGCTTTACCGGCAGCAACAGACTGCAAATGCAAAAGCCACACCCAAAATCATCTCTAAACCTTTTGTTAGCTCTCTTTTGCATGAATTAAAGATACAATGACACACACCTGGCAATGAAACCACTGCGCAGCCAATTGTCCCATAACTTTGATCCTGTAAAATGGGAAAATGTATAAAAACTCTGTAAATCTTACTGTGACTGTCCAAATATTTATGTCCTGTACTGTATGTGTCAATGGGAAGATACTTCTATCATATGTGGTTCATAAGAACTTTTACGTTTGCCAATATTCGTGATGCCTGCTTTTGCAAAATAATTCTTGAGAAAACAATTTTACCTTACTTTCACTAATATTTTGCTTGTAAGATCAAGCTAATATACAACAATACCATTTTGTCATAGCCTTTTGTGCTCATCTGTCACTAGGGTGCACATAATTGTGACTTGCACTAATTTCATAATATTTTTTAAGCTGGTAGACCGCAAGCACAAGTAAAACCCTCTGTAAAGTTAATGCTGCAATTTACTTTGCTCTCTTAAATCTATATTTTTCCTACTTCGGAAGCATAATTGTGCAGGAAGAGAGAGAGAGAGAGTTCTGGAGTCAAGAGAAAAAAACAGAAACACAGTAAGACAAGATTGAAGGATGAAGACAGAAAAAATGGAGTGGCAAGCGGGCAGCAATGAAAAGGGGTTCAGGGAATGTGATAGCAATAGAGTGAAGGAAGCACATGGAGATAGAGCTGTAAGATTAAACGAGTGAAGGTAAAGAACAGATGATAAGACAATAAGTCTTTCATTTAGTAAGAGGCTCCCTCCATCTTCATGACCTTTCCATCTTTCCCCGAACCAGATTAAAAAGAACCTTTGGTATGATACCAGATTCTTATTAATATGTCTGAATATGGCCCCTGTACAGGAAGAGAGGACATTAAGATTGAGGTGCATTAACTAAGCTGTGTCAAAGATGATTCAGTCTGTAAAAGACAAGGCCTTTGAAATACTACATTTTAAGGGTTGAAAGTTTTCTGATAGGGGTGTGCCGAGTACTTTGACAAAATGAGTATCGTTAAGGATATGAGCAATTTGCCTGATACGGATATGATCCGATTATTAAATGTCATTATCCGTGATCAGACTGTTACTGAAAACCAGTCCTTCTCACGTCCCTCACACGACATGGCATGCTAAGCACTTAATTGGAATGATTCTGGTGTCAGTAAAGACAGGTTAGAGTGTTTGTTGAGCCTGCTGCTACGATTGGATTCTCAGAAAAGTTCTCCAACACACACCACATACATGCGTAACTGCACCTGCTTTCATTTTAAACCATTCATCAAAGTGTTGAACTTTCTCCATTTCTCCATCGTTTGGCAAAGTTCTAGATTAATCAAGGTTGGCCCAGATCTAAAATGTTACCTTATTTGGTCAGCTGCGTGAATGAGGTTTTTTCGACAAAGTTTTGAACCTCAGTAAAATCAGCCAACATGGGATGGCAGTTAATAAATAGCCCTTATTTCACACAAACCTTTGAAGGATGTATCAGAGTACAGTTGTAACTGACAGCACATAACAACAAACCTTGAGCTCTTTCGACATTTCACAGATTGAGGGAACCTACTGAATCTCTGACAGTGGTTGGATATCAAACTATGTCTCATAAAAAGGAGAACAGCAACTACAGGATGGACCTTCCAGGCTTTTATGTAGTGATAAGGCCTTGGCATTGAACATGGACATCCAGCGCTTTGCCGAAAACACACTTCAAACTCTTATCTGAAGCTACAGAGGAGAAGAGGCTTTTTAGTGAGCAGGTGCAGAGAAGTGTCTGACTAAAGGGGTCACTAAGAAATGTGATCCCTCTTTAAGAATTTGGGATATTTTTCTAATGCCATGATGCGTACTGTAATCAGTCAAAGTCATGAAGTATCATAATACTGTAAGTGTTAGCTCGGGGGAATGTCTAGTGAAGCAACAGTGCAGCTGAAAGTACTGCATTTATCTAGTTGGTAATATCCATAATATCACCTACAGAAGAACCTTGGTTCATTGACAGATTTGTGATTGTTAAGATTGTTCATAATAATAATGCGTCCTCATGTTTCCTAGCTACTAACAATGACAGTGTTAGATGTAATTTGCAAACTACTATGATGCTCTGTGATGATGGTCATCTGAAAATCATATTGCATATGAAGGGTACTCCCATAATATTGGGTTGGTTGAAAATAATTAAGTTTTAGGATTAAATACAGTGTATGTATAAGTATTTGGATAAGTGACAAATTTAGTTTTGTTTTGACACTGTACACCAACACATTGCATTTTAAATTAAAGCATAACTAAGAGTTTAAAATACAGAATGTCAGCTTTAATTCGAGGGTATTATCAGGTCCTGACTATAGAGATGCCTCTAGGCATGTATACATATTTATTTAGATAACGTGAAATCATGTCTGGAAAAAGATTTGTACATTTTACGGAAGTAAAACTGGGACCCAGAGACATCCATATGATGCCAACGGTAATGGATTTTGTAACATTTCTAACCCAGAACCATTCTCTTTTGGAGGCTATTATTTTTCACCTTGCAGTCGAGTCTCTGTAGTTTAGCTATAGAAGTCTTCTGCAAATGGTAGTTGCTGACATGAACGGATTTATCAGATAGTTCTCTGTTGTTGTTTTCTTCATTATGCTGACCATTTTTCGGTCATCCACTGTAGACGCCTAGCATGGTTACCATGTCATTTGCTACCTGCGTATCTAACCTGTGCTTTCTTTCTTACTCCTAATGTACCATTTGATACTGGCATGCCTAATGTTTTAGCTATGTCTCTGATTGGTTAATTCAGATGTATGTGCACCATGATGGCCAGCTTTGACTTGCACTGGCACTTCTTTGGTCCTTGTATTGTCAGACACCATTAACCGACTCAATAAGCCAACACAAAACCACGTATTAAAACTAGACATTGACAGCTCTCTTGTGCATTCACAAATGATGCAAATAAACATAAATGCCAAGAAACAGTGCTTCCCAATCCTGGTCCTGGGGACCCCAAGTGGTGCACGTTTTTGGTTTTGCCCTAGCACTCACACACCTGATTCAAATTAAAGACATGATGATAGGTTGAGTATGTCGATCAAGTGTGTAAGTGGTAGGGCAACATTTGAATCAGGTGTGTGAGGGCTAGGGGAAAAAACTAAAATGTGCACCCCTTGAGGTTCCCAGGACCAGGATTGGGACACCCTGGCCAAATAAAAGACAACTGTGAAGCCAATTGTTCAAATGCTTTTGAGGAGGACTATGTACAAAACCATTGTATATTACTTGTGAGGTGTGAGGGTAGCGAGTGCGTAAAGGAGAGGCAAAAACGAAAGTAACAAAACAACACCGACACGAAGAATGACGTTTCTTGACTTTATAGAACAAAGCTTACGGCACCACACGGTCTCAGACAAACATGGACACAATAACCTGTGAGGTGTGGGGCTGCCATCTGCTCCAGCCGGCGGTTAGTGCACCGGCGAGGTGGAGCGCCGAAGAGGGAGAGAGCACGCAGCGCCACGCGGAGCAGCCGTCATGTTCCTAAATGGTTGGTCTGTTATGGATGAAAATGCCCTCAAATTAAAGCTGACAGTCTACTCAACCTCATTGTCATTGTATAATTTCAAATCCATTGTGCTGGAATACAGAGCCAAAACAACAAAACTTGTATGACTGTCCAAACACTTTTGGACTGCACAGTATCAGGAACAGTGTCCGCACTTTCTGGACAGGTCACATAAAATAAATTCTTAAAGCAAAAAAATTCTAAATAGTTAAAGTTAAAAGCTTGAGTGGACATGCCTGTGGTCCATTTTCACACTGCATTTGAAGAGTGAGCAATCTCTGGAAGAGTACCTTGAGCACCCTTTTCATTCTTAATCTTTTTTTTTCACCTTCTAGGCTAATTACACCCCCCCCCAAAAGCAATTTGTAACACTGAGGCTATTAGTAGGGTAATTGTTGAAAGTTAAGTTGTGATCTCTGCTCATTGGAATGGATTGAAATTCATTTGAATAATTTCCATTCTGTGTCAGGTAATATGATGCGGATGGGAATTGTGGGCTGCTCAGCATGCAGGATGCTTCATAACAGAGTTGTGTGGATGAGAGAGACACACACTGATGCACACACTATTGGGATAGCTGTCACCTTGACTTTCAGCTTCGTAATAAGCTAGATGCTAAGCTAGTCATTTGATTTTATTTCCCTGTCCAGAAACACTTTATTTTCATTGACCCTCTGTAGATTCACTAAAATCTACAGATTATAAACAACATGTGAGTTCATCTACACATTGTCTACATGTTCTACAAACTATCAGGAGCATTTTAACAGCATATCTGAAGCCTGTCAGTAATACTTCAACAGAATATCATCTCACTTGCACAAATGCCAAGCCATTCTATAGATCACCAACAAGCAGGAGACTATCAGCAACATCTCAATTTTTTATCAGTTGCATCTGATCAACTAAATGATTTGCTGTTATTCTAGTACCTATATGAAATGCCATCAGCACCAAACACGACATTTACTAACTGGTCATTTCACACCCATTACATTCACCACCCATTAAATTCCTTCTTCTCCAGAGCAACCCCAGCTGCTGGGAAGACCCGAACTGAGGGATCCAGGTCACTGCACCAATGTAACTGTTTCACGCCAACCTGCCCACTTTTCCTTCAAACCAGCAAACCCACAAAACGTCATTACCATCTCTCCACAAAAGCCACGGCCCTTACTGCCCAAAGGAAACAACTACTTCAAGGTCAAAGAGCAAATGACGTTACTGGCTGAAATGCTATCTGTGTTGACGATGGAACTTACTGACTAGCCATTTCACACTCGTTGCATATGCATTGGGACAATCCAAATAAATGGAAAGACTGTTTAATTTAATTTGCAATATGCAATGATCATTCAACGTACCCTATATCTCAAGAATTACGTTCCCTGGGAACTATTGTAAAAACCGCGATTACGTTCTATGCCAACATATCTAGTTGCCATTACGTCGGTCAAGAACGTTATATATTTAGAAAAATTAATCGATGTGTATGGTAATAATCCAATAGTTTTGTAGGATTTCACCTATCCAAATAAGGCAATTTATGTAGACCATCCCCACTCAACATCCCCACTCAAGCCAAATCAGTTGTTTTTAAAAGAATAATACAATACGAAAACTTGTATGGAGACCGCCGCGTGTGGCCATTCAAAATGTGGATTGATATATAATGTTCTTGACCGACGTAATGGCACTAGATATGTTGGCATAGAACGTAATCGCGGTTTTTACAATAGTTCCCAGGGAACGTAATTCTTGAGATATACGGTAGGTACCATTCAACACATCCAAATGGACAACTGTAACCTTTTGAAATGGAGAATAGGGAAATAAACAAGAGTGGAAGAAACAAACAACTATCGAGAAACTTATTTTTGTTGTTGCTGATGAAGAAATGCATCAATGTATATTTTTTTTTCATTACACACTGTCTACCAGTATTTTTTGTCTAATGGAATAAATGTACTGTATATACTGTGTTGACCGTGGTAGGGAATGGGAATATAACAGTTGATGTCATGTTATGATTTTTTTCAAGGTGCAGTTATTATAGAATATACATTATTTGATTGGTAGGCCTAAGCAGATTGACTGGCTTGTTAGATCTAGTATTAAGAGCATTTTTTCCACTACAAGCCAGATTAAAATCATTAGATTTTGCTTGATGACCACATGTCTAAAAATCTCCATATGTCAAAAATAATCTTCAACACTTAACCTAGATTTCCTCACCTTTGACTGTAAAACACAAAACACGCTTGAAATGTAAGCCCCAAAATATACACCTACAATAACCTACAATTTTTTAGGCCTTCCCTGGTAGGCCTATTTTATGTGATTCAAAGTGAGCTACTGTAATTTCATGTTCATATGCTAGAATACCATTGTGTTTGCTTATTTGAAGTGAGCAAGATTCATACTATATTCTGCAGTGAAATTAGGCTACATGATAGAATGTTTTCAGGCCTACCTTGGCAAGACAGGTGGATATGTTTGCTGTTTGAAACAAGTGTATTTGTGTTGTGCACTCTGAGGTTTTGATCTTTTTTCATCTTTGTGCATGTGCAATATGCTGTTGAGCATATTCCAGCACTGAGCTTGTGTCTCGCAGCTAAGGCTGATGTGCTGCACAGTGTATCTGCTGTGAGTGTGAATAGTTAATCTGATTGATGTTGATTATTTCATAAGGTTGGACTTTCTGAGTGAAAACACCTCATCTGTTATCCATCTTGTGTGGCAGTATAATTTTTCGAATTTTGTCTATGCACCAGTCTGCTGCTGTAATCTTTCTCTCTCCCTTTCTCTAATTGTGTTTCATGTGTTTTGTCAGCAGGATGTTCTAAGCAGTTGTGTAGTTGGAATGCCTACTTGGTTGGCAATGATAATGAGCTGTTTGTCAAGGATTTTTTTTTTCTGTTGGTGATTGTATGGACTTTCTGTTTAAATGTCATAATTTTGGTGCACAGACACATTTAACTGAATGTTTGCCTGCACCCCCGGGGGGCAGTTGCCTGACTCAGAACAACATACTGAAAGTGGTCTGGCCCTCTATTATCTTCATCAGTGGAATCTTGAGAACTTCCCAATTCATCAGTGTCTCCCTCACAATGTATCTGAGATGAAAAGCAAGAAAGAGAAAGTTAGCGAGAAAGAGAAAGACAGCACGAAAGAGAATTTTCAATCTTAACATGTCACAGTAGCCACTACTGGAGACAGAGATGTATTGGTTTGATTACTGGACTAGAAATTACATGATGGGTGGGTTATGGCAGCAGTTTTCAAATCTTTCCTCAGGGAGCAGCAGCCGTTCTATGTATTTATACAGCTCCGGAAAAAATTAAGAGACCACTGCCCCTTTTTCTTTCCTTTCCAAAAAAGTTGAAAAGGAAAGTTTTGAGTGATGAACAGAAGCGTTCAATTTGCAGTGGTCTGTTAATTTTTTCCGGAGCTGTATATGTTATATTTCTGTATTCAAGAGCGAGCACACAGTAATTCACAAATTAACAATTAACATTACATTTGTGAACATTAAGCAAATAATCATTAAAGCCTTGATTTCTGAAGCAGGTGTTTTAGCTCATAAGTCACATCAAAATTCTTAGCTTTGGTATAGTATTTTAAGCGGTGTTATACACAACAGTGGATATGCATTGAGATGTTTGGTCTTAGTAAAACCTTTGTAACAGTAGAAGGATAAATACTGTATTTCTTAAAGCGCTAATCCACACCCTAGAAACAAAAATCATGAAACTAATATTTTGGTTGAAGCCTGTGTTCTATTTGTGCCTAAAATTAGGAAATAAATAGTTACTAGAAATGGGGGACATTATCAGCATAATTATATATTTTTCCTGTGCTTTGGATCCCTAAATCAGCTGGTAAATGTTAAGAGTAAACTTGCGTAGAACGCATCTATATACAGCTCCGGAAAAAAGGAAGAGACTACCGCACCTTTTTCTTTCCTTTCCAAAAAAGTTGAAAAGGAAAGTTTTGAGTGAGGAACAGAAGCGTTCAATTTACTCACTCAAAACCTTCCTTTTCGACTTTTTTGGAAAGGAAAGAAAAAGGTGCAGTGGTCTCTTAAATTTTTTCCGGTGCTGTATATATTGTTTACATTTTCTCCAAGTAGACACTGCGTAATACGATTAATATACTGTCTACCATGAAGCAAAGCAGACTTTGATTTACTCGGTCTCCCTGCTTCAGTGTTGCCATGTCCACTCTATTCCCGGCAATGAATTGGGTAACTTTTGTAGGCCTTTGGGAAGTATTGCGTGGATCATTGGGCTGGAAATGACAGTTGAATCATTCCACCTGCTTTCAGACTTGTGTTGTGCATTGCCGTGGCTACCAGTTAAACTGAGATTTCAGCTGAAAACAAAATGTTTACAAGAACCTTCCCAATATTCCTGCTGAAGAACAAATGCAATTAAATGGGTTTGCTTCCAGCAATGACATTGGTTTTGCCAGAATTTCATCACATTCATACCAAAATTATTTCACCAAAATTATTTCAACAACTACATTCACTGACATGGACTGTTCTCTTCATTCAGTAGCAGTAACTCCTCCAACACACGATTCGTTCCTTACTCTTTTTTCCCTAACAGAACATCTCCCTTTGACTCTGAAAGTCCATTGAAATTTTCAGACAATTTACAGCAAACCGAGACCGCGATGAAACTCTTAAATTCTTGAGTAGAGAACTTAGTTCACGATTGCATACCTTCTGTAACTCTGTGATGCCACAACGATTGTTTATTTTGCTTTTTTAAGCCTTTTTTCCACTATGTATTGCGTTATATCCACGATCTGGATACACCAAGCACAAAGAGGGACTGATTGAATAGCCAAAAGAAAAGTGATATAGAAATAATGTTCCGCCAGTCATATACGTAAATTCCAAAAGTCTGACAGATAGGCTACTGAAATGTAATCAATTATAAAATTATGACCCTCCCTTGGACTTAATAAAAAACTGTAAACCGTCCCCAAGGTTGCAATTTAAAAAGCATGACCCTCCCCCATTTCCCTCTGTGTCTCATCATGTAAAATTCCAATCTCCCCCTAACCAAAAAAGTGTTAAAGAGATCAAAATACGTTTTATATTGTAGATTCTTCAAAGTAGCCGCCCTTTGCCTTGATGCCAGCTTTGCACACTCTTGGCATTCTCTTAACCAGCTTAATGAGGTAGTCGCCTAAAATGCTTTTCCAACAGTCTTGAAGGAGTTCCCAATTATGCTGAGCACTTGTTGTCTGCTTTTCCTTCACTCTGCAGTCCAGCTCACCCCAAACCATCTCAATTGGGCTGAGGTTGTTTACTATGCTCATTATAACATAATCAATGCATATTATTGTCATAAAAGTGTTTACAGAGCTGAGGACGTCTCCTCACACGGGTAATATGTTCAAGTAAAGTCATACATGCATGACTCATTAGAAGGAAAATCATTCCAAAATCATTACTGCGTTAACAAATGCAGACAATGTAGTGCTTGTGTTTGCATGAGTAGTTTTTGTGTGAGAGAGAGGCGAAGCAACTGAAAAGACATACTGTATGACCATAGCTTGACCGGCCTCATCAGGACAGGACAATGTGTGCTCTGTCTGTGGCATCTTTTGTAAATCAGTGTTTTAACACTGCTGGAAACCCCGGCATTCCCTTCAGGAATTAAGATACAAGGGATAAGGTCAGCACTCTGACTGTCATCAGTGAGCCCAAAAGCAGTAATGGATGTCATAATAAAAGGTGATGGACTACCTTAACCACTACGTGTTTGTGTGCGTGCATGTGTATGCATCTATATAGAGATCTTTTAAATGTTTGTTTGCATATATTGACAGTGGTAAACAGTGCGCAGTAAGTGGCTGTCACTATAAGTCTTTTGATAAACTGTTGTTAAATGTCCCAGGAAATGTGTTTACTTAGCATCTGCCTTCTCTGCGAGATAAAATATGAAAATATGCATAAAGGCTGTCATGTCCTTTCTCTTTCATGTCTCCACTGACTGAAGGGTTTTAGCAATTTGTGATCTAAAAAACAAATTGCAACTTGGTCATCACTTTGAGTGAGCATTGGGAGCCAAAGCTCCAGCTTGTCTTTTACGGTTATTGATGCATCTCTCTTGATGGTTTCTTATTAGAGAAATTCTGTTATTAATTAAACCAACATTAACATGCCATTATATCATGGTGTTATCATTTCATCTCATTGAGCTTTCACTAAAGTCACAGACATGCCTACTGTAGGAAAACCAGTGTTGAATATTCAAAAAGATTAGATTCCAGAAAGCTTGCCTCCCACGGTATGGCTGTGTTTTTCAATCGTCTTTGGTCTGTATGTTTTTCTGGTTTGGCAGTGGAGAATAGGGGTTGAAATATGCATGGAACAAATTGGTTCATCACAATGGAGTGTGTAACTGTCATCAAAGCTGCATCCCAAACATGCTTGCCACAATAGTAGAGAGAAAAGTTTGTGATGTGTCTGTATGTGGCCAAAAAGATTCTTCAACTCCAATAAACCGTCCATCTACTACAGACATCTAAGCCCTGGAGAAAACCAATACCTGTGAGGGGAAAAATTACAACTCAATTAAAATATACTGGCTGTAAGCCTGCCCTGCTCTTGTGCCGCCTTATCTAAATGATGTCAAGGTCTGAGTAAATTAACATCTCTTGTGTGTAGTTGGGCTGTGCTCTGCACTCTGGCTGTAGTGTATGGTTTTGGCCACTGGGGGCTGCTGTTTTAAAGCCCATAGATGCCAGTTGTGCAGCCAGTCCCTTTCCAAGGAGTGTTTAAAGAAACTGTGTGAACTCTTTATACTCTCTCCCTCTCTGTCCTTCCAAAGCACAGCATCCTCTGTGTGTGATTATAATATTTACATAATGTGTCCCAATAGCCACAGTATTTATACTTCTGAAGCAGCATGCCTTGTATTTAAGCAGGAAGTATAGAGGAATGGCACAAGGCAGTCAGAAAACCCCCATAGTTTGTCAAGCTCACACAAAAAAAATATTGATACTCTGAACCACAGTTGTGTTGAATGTGAGAAATAATCATTAAACACCTGCAAGCAGATTAATTAGAGAGATGGATAGAAAACAGCTGAGACTAGGAAAGTTGGGAATCAAAAGACAAATGCTGGTCTTCCCTATGCTTCTCCTCTGACTCTCTCTTCTTCTCCCCTCTCCTCTGTCTATTCCTCCAACAGTGCAAGTGCATTAATTATTCAAAATGCCTCATTAGCAGTATAGCACAAGGACCACTGTGGTAAAAGAATAATCTTATACTGCCAACCTCCTACAGACCTGAACAATTGTCTTCTCATTATTCCAAATGTAATCCGATGAGAGTCAATTGTCATTGGTATTGAAGTAATAAAGACAAGAGAAGTGAAAAAAAGCATACAACTGATTGATCGACTACACATTCTAAATTCAGATGTTCATCACAAAACCACAATATTTCAATGGATGTTTTCTATGTTTTAGCTTAAAGCAATAAACTAGCATTGTGGCACACAGTACAAATGTAATGCCTCTAGTCATTTGTCTGAGGTGAGGGATACTCTTCTGGGTTGCCTCTGTTTCCTCTATGCTCTTTCCATCTCATCTTGGGTTTGATGGCTTAAGCAAGCACCAGCAGCTACAGATACTGTGTGATGAAGGCCACACAGGAGCGTAACTCATACACGCTTGTGTATGGCCTAAAGCCTGGGAATACCCTGAGTGCAACTCAATTGGACTGGCTAGACACTGGGGACTGGTGAGAGTGGAAGATATTGCAGAGAGCTTTTACCAGCCCAGCCAGTGACAGATATAGGTAGCCATGTTTCACATGGAGAGGGACCTTGACTGTCTCCCTTTCAAATTTGATGTACTTCAAAATCTCTGGTTTCTTTACCTTTATACTATTATATTTTTTTGGCTTCATTATCTTGTTTGGATCAGGAAATGTTCTTGCAACAATATGTTCCTCCTTATAAGGATGCTTCTAAACTAGGGTACCAGTGAACATTTTGCCAACTATTTGGAGCTGTAACAAAGTAAATTACAGTAATTTGTCTTTTTTCTGTGAATACATGAAGGTACATAGTTTTCATTGGCTCTGAATTCCAGCACTGTGTATGTGAAATGATACACTGACTTTGTGGTTAAGGTAAATACTGTCAACTTTAGATTGAAGTTCAAAAATTTGAAGTTACAACACATTTTGTAAAACATTCCCCTCATTTAAGGGTACCAAAGGTATTTGGACAATCGGCTTCACAACTGTTTCTTATGACGTCAGTGTTTGTTTGCATTGTTAATTGATGAAAACAAGCTTTTAATGTCTAGTCTTAGTTCTAGGCTTTTTCTTTGCATTTGGAGTTTGTTGCAGGTGTCTAAAAAAATGTGGACCAAAGAAATGTCAATGCAAGTCAACCTGGCCATTACAAGGCAGATGAATCAGAATAAATTGATTAAAGACATAGCCAAACTATTTGCCTTCACAAAATCAACTGTTTGGTACGTTAAGAAGAAGAAAGCAAGCAATGATGAGCTCAGTGACATCAAACAACCTAGTAGACCATGGAGGTCCCCTTGGCAGAATGACTGTGGAAAAGAATACCATAAAAGCACACCAGCTGAAGCAAACCACTAGTAAGCTTCAAGCATTGCACAACTAGGTTACAGTTTGCTGAAAAGTACCTTTTAATTAATTACAAAGGTAAAACAGAAAGAAATTGATTGCATAAGTGTTCACACCCTTTGCTATTACACACCTGATTGAGCTGTGGTACAACCAATTGTCCTTTGACGTCATGTAATTAGTTGAATGGAGTCTGATACCAAGTGGAAGATGATGAGACTAAAAGTCATTGTCCTTGAGAGGTCGTAACTATGCAATCAATTGTTTTATGTTTTTTATTTGTAATTTAGAACAATTTGTTGATTTTATTTTTCACTTTGAAATAATGTCTTTTTTGTGTTGATCAGTGCCAAAAACCCCTAATTACATTTATTTTGATTTCATGTTATTAAAATAAAAAGTGATGTCCAGGAGGGGTGATTAGTTTTGAGAGGCAGCATAATCTCATTGGACAGAACTTCATTGTGCAGCAGGAAACCCCAAACACACTGGGCAAATCACCTGATCTGAATCCGATTAAGCATGACTTTCACATGTTGAAGACAAGACAGGAAGCAAAAAGGCTCCACAACAAGTAGGAACTGAAGATCACTAAAGGACATGTCTGGCAGAATACAACCTGAGAAGATACCCAGCATCTTGTGGTGTCTGTGTGTCCACAGGATGTATTTAGAGCCCTAGACATTACTGCTTTATTTAACATAATGTCCAAATACACTATATGGCCAAAACTATGTAGATCCCGACCATCACACCTATATGAGCTTGATGGATATCCCATTCCAAAACCATGGGCATTATTACGGAGTTGTCCCTCCCTTTGCAGCTATAACAGCCGTCACTCTTCTGAGAATGCTTTCCTCAAGATTTTGGAGTGTGTCTGTGGGAATTTGTGCCGATTCAGCCAAAAGAGCATTTGTGAGGTCAAGCATTAATGTTGGATGAGAAGGCCTGGCTTGCAATCGCCGTTCCAATTAATTTCAAAAGTATTCATTGGGGTTGAGGTCAGGGCTCTGTGCAGGCCATACGAGTTCCTCCACACCAACCTTGTCGAACCATGTCTTTATGGACCTCGCTTTGTGCACAGGGGCACAGTCATGCTGGAACAATAAAGGGCCTTCCCCAAACTGTTGCCACAAAGTTGGAAGTACCCCATTGTCTAAAATGTCTATGTATCCTGAAGCATTAATATCACCCTTCCCTGGAACATAGGGGCCTAGCCCAAACCCTGAAACACAGCCATAGACCATTATCCCTATTCCACCAAACTTTACAGTAGGCACTATGCATTCCGGTAGGTAGCATACTCCAGGCATACGCAACACCCAGAAGTCCACATATTTTTGGCCATATAGTGTACAATTGGTTCATCCAATATGGATGAGAATCTGTTTGCTGCAAAGCCAACACCACTCATTTCCCTGAGTGGTATTTATGTCCTGCAATTTTCATGGGTTGTGTATGTGATGTTAATCAACAGAGCATCTGAATATAACACAACTAAATGTGAAAAATTACCAAACTTATAATTCACTTCACAAGTGATATACACCAAACATTTTAGTTATTTTTTATATTTTCGTGCCAAGAAACATACAGTTAGTGCATACATTTTAAGAAGGTGCATAAGTAGAACAACCAAACAACAAGTAATATTAACTGTACATTTTCCTCAAAAATTTGATTTTTTTTTTGATTTTTTTGCAGTTAAAAATATTAATTGTATTATAAATTGCTCTATAATAGTTAATTTGCTATAGAACAATGAATATCCTCCTTCAAAATTAAGAATATTTATTTTTACTATAAATTTTTAGCTAGCTAGCTACATAGGTACTTATTGGTTCAGCTGGTTGGGTGGGCAGCTAACAGGTTGGATCTAGCTGATTAGATAAACAAAACAAGGCAAGACTTATTTTTCATGTCATCTTTAACTAATTGGACTATGAAAGAAATGCCTATGGAAAGACCAGATTGCTGAATTTTGCTTGAAAGCAAGCTAACATTACATAACAGTACAACGAAAGCTTGAACATGCATTTCTGTGGTCCAGTTTGTCTCTAGCATAAAACAAATACATGTTCAGATTACTTCAGACTAATCACTGGCTCAGTTGTGTATTTGAATTGAAAGTGTGGATGTTATTTTCATTACTATTTGAAATGTTAAGCTGCTGAAGAGTGACAATATTTTCACTTTGGCTCAGGCTAACTGAAAAATGTGTAATGCCACCTTTCTCAAATCATAAATAAGATGAAAATAGTGGCCTTGTCAATGTTTGTTACTATTAATAGCAGAGCCGCCGGCAAATGTGTGGCGAGCTGACATTTGCCCCAGTACTTTTCAAAGTGGTGTGTTGCCGCCCCACCACCTTCAACGCAGTGGAGTATGGAGCGCATTCAATGTATCTACTATTACAAATGTAAAAAAATGTTTTGCACCAAAACAAATAAACGTGAATTTCTTGCAATTGAACCAGTTGATAAAATACTTCTCCAAATTTCAGCCTGTTTACTCTGTTGAATATAACACACTACCTCAAACGCTGACTGCAACAGGTGAAGTCACCTGTCAGTTACCGTGATCTCCTAGCTACAGCCAACTTGGTCCCAGTGGCAGAGCATCAACCACGCCTCTCCACAACTCATTGCTTAGTAACGCTAGTATTCGTCAGAATCAAGTCAGTGTTACTAATTACTTTCTTTGCTCACATTCCCCTATCGCCTGCCTTCTTGTCAGGTTAAAACGCAAAGTCTGTGGAAATTTTATTATTAAAAAACAAGGTATGTCAGTCTTCAACTTATTCCCATCACAAATGAATGATCATATCCATAACTGACAAGCTGCTATTATTACATTTAGTAGCAAGCATTTGTAACTACTACAGTTCCAGGTCCAGAAATATTTGGACAATGACACAATTTTCATAATTTTGGCTCTGTACGCCACCACAATGGATTTGAAATGAAATAACAGAGATGCAATTGAAGTGCAGACTTTCATCTTTAATTCTTGGTGTTGAACAAAAAATATCGTATGAAACGTTTAGGAATTACAACCATTTTCATAAACAGTATTTCAGCGGCTTAAATGGAATTGGACAAATGAACATAATTATAAATAAAATGTTCATATTTAATACTTTAATGAGAATCCTTTGCAGGCAATGACTGCTTGAAGTCTGGAACACATGGACATCACCAAACGTTGGGTTTCCTCTGTTGTGATGCTTTGTCAGGCCTTTACTGCAGCTGTCTTCAGTTGTTCTTTGTGTGTGGGTCTTTCTGCCTTAAGTTTTGTCTTCAGCAAGTGAAATACATGCTCAATCAGGTTGAGATCAGGTGATTGACTTAGCCATTGCAGAATATTCCACTTCTTTGCCTTAAAAAACTCCTGGGTTGCTTCACAGTATGTTTTGGGTCATTGTCCATCTGTAAAGTGAAGCACCGTCTGATCAACTTCACTGAATTTGGCTGAATCTGAGCAGACAATATATCCCTATACACATTAAAATCAATCTGGCTGCTTCTGTCTTCTGTCACATCATCAATAAACGCTAGTGACCCAGTGCCATTGGAAGCCATGCATGCCCATGCCATCACACTGCCTCCACTGTGTTTTACAGATGAGGTGGTATGCTTCGAATCATCAGCCTTTCCAAGGCTTCTCCATACATTTTCTTCCCATCATTCTGCTACAGGTTGATCTTAGTTTCATCAGTCCAAAGAATACTGTTCCAGAACTGGACTGGCTTTTTTAGAAGACTTTTTTAGACTTTGTTTTTTGGCAAAGTCTAATCAGGCCTTTATATTCTTGAGGCTTATAAATGGTTTGCACCTTGTGGTGAACCCTCTGTATTTGCTCTCATGAAGTCTTCTCTTTATGGTAGACTTGGATAATGATATGCCTACCTCCTGGAGAGTGTCACTATACCCTCACATTAAAGCTGAGAGACTGCACTTTAAGCCCATATTCATTATTTAACTGTAACTTGAATATATTTTGGTAAACAGCCAAAATAATAAAACGTGGGTCAGTGTCCTATTATTTCCGGACCTAACTGTACGGGTTGACTAGGGAGCTAGCTTACATTACATTATTAGCTAGCTAGGTAGTATTATTTTAAGCTCACTGATTACATTTGTTTGCCACAGGAAAAAGATGAGTACAGATGACATGATCTGCTGCTAGTGGTCCCCAAGAAAGGCCCCTGATATGTCCCAAATTTTGCCCCTCCACTTTTGGACTTGTGGTGCCACCTATGATTACTAGTAAAAAGGAGCCAATTACATCCATTCAGTTAAGTGATAAACGGGATCTAAAAAAATGTACTTATTTGCATGCATGTCACATCTCAGGTATCCACTTATTACCCGATTATAGGAAAATGTTATATTTTAAATTGGGCTGTCAAAGTTAGATAAGATTATTAGATTAGATTCAACTTTATTGTCATTGAGCAGTATAAGTACAGTACAACGAAATGCAGTTAGCATGTAACCAGAAATGCAAATAGAAGAGGGCAGAAAATGTACAAGTATTAAGTATAATGTATGTTACAAGTGGGATGTGGAGAGGTGCAATGAAGGCAAATGCAAGTATGAATGACAATTCTAAATGTGCAGTGAAGGCAAATTGAAGGTGCATGTGCAACTGAAATGCAGGGATATCAGCAATGAGGTTCCTGGGGTAGATGTGTACATGTAGCAACTGAAAATGTTTTTATCAGACTTTGCAAAGCAGTGTTAGATTCAGAGAAAATGTACAAGTATTAAGTAAAATTTATGTTAAACGTGGGATGTACTGTATCGATGTGCAATGAAGGCAAATCCAAGTCCAAATGACAATTCTAAATGTGCAATGAAGGCAAACGAAGGTAGCATGTGTAACTGAAATGCAGGGAGAGCTGCAATGCAATTCCCGAGGTAGACATGTACATGTAACAACTGAAAACCTCCTTACCAGACTTTGCAAAGCAGTGTCAGAGTGCAGTAGTACAAGGAGCGTGCAGCAACAAGGTCTCTGAGAGGCAGTACTAAGCGGTGGGTGGGTGGGTATGGTTGGTGATGGGTACAGAGTTCAGCAGGGTTACAGTAGATGGAAAGAAACTGTTCCTGAGCCTGCTGGTGTAGGAACGAATGGACCTGTATCACCTGCCAGATGGTAGGAGGGCAAACAGTTTGTGGCATGGATGTGAAGAGTCCCTGAGGATGCCGCGTGCCCTATGCACACACCGCTTGTGCTGGAGGTGTACGATGGTTGGGAGCTGGGCACCAGTGATTTTCACCACCCATTGAAGGGAATAATGTATGTAAAGTTAATGCATTAACGTGTGTAAATTTTGTCGCAGTTTAACAATTTTTTCTTTTTATGACCCCCAAAACCATCCATAGTGTAAATTCAACTCCACCTTCTCATGATTGTTTATCTACCCATTTCATTAACATGAGCATTTCTAAAACAGACACTTTGTTTCAATTATCCAGGCAAGGATTGTAACAACGCTTAATATTCGCCGGTGTCAGTGCTTGATCTGACTGCCTGCCTTATTTGGTTGACGTGTCGAGTTCTGTCCCTATGATCTGCGTCCCACACATACTTTCTGAATGCTGATTCGCTGCTTCCCTCCACACATTCTGCCCCATAGTTTCTGTTGCTATGACTAGCCAATGCTTTTGTTAAGTTCCCAGGACAAGGGAGACACATTATGGAGTTAGATATCTGCCAAAAGTTTAAGCGTGCATATTGTTAGGATCGTAAGAAAATATATTTGTTAATTGGTATGATTGTAAAAAAAGTTATATGTAAAACATGAAACATAAGCATGAAATTAGATCTGTGTAGGTACAAACACCCTTTTATGACTTACTACATGTTAAATTCTTACTTTGCGTCTCCATTTATTTCTTTATGAATCATTTTTCTACGTACAAACTTTTGTCAGTAATCTGGCATCTGCAAAGATATGACCTGAACGTAGCTCTTTGAAACTGTAAAGCTAGCAACAATAAGTTGGACTGCTAGCCCAGTGCTTTATCATAGTGTTGCGATTCCTGATTTGAAATAAATATTTATGGGCAAAGACCCATAAAGTAACGCTGTTTGAGTATTTGGGACCACAACATGTGTGTAGGCCTACACAATAACACAATTTCTATAAGTTAAAGTGATTACACGTGAAACTTTATGCAGAAATAAAGAAGAGTTACGCACATGGATTACACACATGAAAATCAGTTTTCACTATGCATGACCGAAGACAGAAGAAACTTTTCAAATTGAAATCTTGCAGGATACCTATTTTTGGTTTCCCTGATTTCCTGTTCACACTGCCTATGCTTGTTATATTAACACTCCTCCCAGAAAGTTTCGGTTCAGTTTTTTGGGAGGATGAGATGAAACTTCAAAAACTCCAGATCACGATGTTGTACTTGAGAATTGTAAAACTAGATTCGTACAAGCAAAATATATTAGTCCATCATTGTAACAGGGTGTTTGTACATTCACAGATCTAATTTCACACTTATTTTTCATGTTTTGCATATGACTTTTTTTACAATCATAACAATTTACGTATGGATTTTCTTACGATCCCAACAACATGTACGCTGAAACTTTTGGCAGATATCTAACTCCATAACACATCAGTCAAAGCGATGACGGGTCTTGCAACCCCGCATTTACCAACACCACCCACTGTTTGGGGAACACGCACATTTCCCCATTTTACCTATTTGCATTTACATTGAAAAACTGAGAAAAAAGGATCCAAATACTTGAGTTCCGGCAACTATTTATTATTTTGATTCATACCTTATATTAATCACAAGTTGTCCGTAAACTATTTGTCTAAGTCTTTCTGCTGCAGAGAGATGTAGATATTTCAATATACTGGATACTGAGGGGCTTCCCTGCCACCACCTTCTTAACCCTGTCGGAGAATATCTCCACAAACAACCCCACCAGTGGCCAGTGATGTCAAATCCAGACATGTATTCGTGCCGTATTGAATCTCCAGGTAATTTATTGAATCTCCAGGTAATTTATTGAATCTCCAGGTGAGTGTTTACGACACACACTTGTTTGTGACAAAGCTGGGTTCCACAGGTTACCTGAGACATAATCAAGTCTGATGATCCAGAGCCACAGCACTCACCATTGTGACTATGTTTTTTTTTAGTGCAAAAAAGCCAAGGTCTGGGTATTTGCACTCATTAGAGTTACATCACGCGACAGTCAGCGCCTGATCTGACTTGGACAGGCAGTCAGATCAGGCGCTGACACTCTCAAAAATGAAAGAAAGATTTTATTTGTTTTGGTTAGACCCGTGTAATACACAAGACCCGCTGCGCTCAATCTTTCTGAGTTTAGCAAATACTGTTCTGGAAAACAGTCGGGCTGAAACCACAACAGCTACCTCAGGGTTCCAGCACACTACATCACTGACAATTGGATTCAATGAAACAGAAGAAAGGCACTACACTGAAACATGTGCTGAACATTTAATGGAACATTGAACACGAATTGCTTTGTGTGTGAGACATTGGTCAGTGGAAGTATGCCTACCTTAAGCGTGGAAGCAAGAGAAGCTTTAAATTACAGTGAATTTTTGTTGTAAATAAATACTTCTGTTAAGGATTATTTTTGTGTTTCAATAACATACTGGGTTTCATGCACGACTTTACAAGGTCGTTTCTTGTTAGATGACTTCTCACAGACAAAGTGTGTAGTTTGGTGCCAGATGACGCTGCCAGATGCTAAGCAAGATTTCCTGTCCATCAACAAAGTGACCTTTAAGTACTGCTCCACAGATTCAGACAACTTTTTGGGTCTTTTACTGCATTTTCTGTCTTCAACTTGCCCATTTTCTTTTACATTTCGTCTGAACATCTCAAAAGTTATCAATTGCCTTTTAGACAACTCTTTCTGAAACAAAATATTTGTTTATTTGCATTCATTTTTACAACTGAAGGAACTGGATTTTGACCCATTTAAGATTAATTCCAAATAGTCAATGAATTAATGTAACAAATTATTTCAATATAGAAAGTATTACAATTACAGTACAAGTATCAAAGATAAAATTTCTCCAGAGATTCAAGATGTTTGCTAGAGCAAAGATGCAGGCAGAAGGGAGGAAAATGCAAGAGGGAGATTTCCCAAACCCCACTCTGGCTTATATCCTAAAACTAAATTAGTGGGGGTTGGTTAACTGACCTGAGGGAAACAGGGCTAGTCCTGTAGAATAGACCCCTTATCAATTAGGGACACATTCTGTTCTGGGGCCATCCCATATGACAGAATGATGTTATCTGCAGGGTCAAGTAAGCTAGGTAGTTAAAAGAAACCCTCTTGTCCCTGCATTCAACCCTTACAGAAACACACAGCTCCGGAACAAATTAAGAGACCACTGCACCTTTTTCTTTCGAAAAGGTCGAAAAGGAAGGTTTTGAGTGAGGAACAGAAGGGTTAAAATTAAGAGACCACTGCAAATTGAACGCTTCTGTTCCTCACTCAAAACTTTCCTTTTCAACATCTTTTGGTTAAATAAACACAGAAAGCAACGATGCGCAGATCATTTAAAACCTATAGACAATAGTACAGAGGCAACATATCAAATGTTGAAAGTGAAACATTTCATTGTTTCTTGAAAAATATATGCCCACTTTGAATTTGATGCCAGCAACACGTTCCAAAAAAGTTGTGACAGAGGCAACAAAAGAAAAAAGTTGTGTAATGCTAAAAAATGAAACCTGATGGAATATCACACAACTAAATAGGTCCATTGGCAGCAGGTCAGTAACATGATTGGGTTTTAAAAGATCATTCCAGAGAGGATGGGTCTGTCAGAAGTAAGAATGTGAAAGACTGTGAGGGCAAATAGTGCTACAATTTAAGAATCTACGGTACATAATATCATTAAAAGATTCAGAGAATCCAGAGAAATCTGTACAGTGAGTGAAAAAAATTATTTGATCCCCTGCTGATTTTGTACGTTTGCCCACTGACAAAGAAATGATCGGTCTATAATTTTAATGGTAGGTTTATTTGAACAGTGAGAGACAGAATAACAACAAAAAATCCAGAAAAATGCATGTAAAAAATGTTATAAATTGATTTGCATTTTAATGAGTGAAATAAGTATTTGATCCCCTCTCAATCAGAAAGATTTCTGGCACCCAGGTGTCTTTTATACAGGTAATGAACTGAGCTTAGGAGCACACTCTTAAAGGGAGCGCTCCTAATCTCAGTTTGTTACCTGTATAAAAGACACCTGTCCACAGAAGCAATCACTCAATCAGATTCCAAACTCTCCACCATGGCCACGACTAAAGAGCTGTCCAAGGATGTCAGAGACAAGATTGTAGACCTACACAAGGCTGGAATGGGCTACAAGACCATCGCCAAGCAGCTTGGTGAGAAAGTGACAACAGTTGTTGCGATTATTCGCAAATGGAAGAAACGCAAAAGAACTGTCAATCTCCCTTGGTCTGGGGCTCCATGCAAGATCTCACCTTGTGGAGCTGCAATGATCATGAGAATTGTGAGGAATCAGCCCAGAATTACATGGGAGGATCTTATCAATGATCTCAAGGCAGCTGGGACCATAGTCACCAAGAAAACAATTGGTAACACACTACGCCGTGAAGGACTGAAATCCTACAGCACCCGCAAGGTCCCCCTGCTCAAGAAAGCACATGTACAGGTCCGTCTGAAGTTTGCCAATGAACATCTGAATGATTCAGAGGAGAACTGGGTGAAAGTCAGCCAAACGTCAGCCTGGAAACCTTAATGACTTGGAGAAGATCTGCAAAGAGGAGCGGGACAAAATCCCTCCTGAGATGTGTGCAAACCTGGTGGCCAACTACAAGAAATGTCTGACCTCTGTGATTGCCAACAAGGGTTTTGCCACCAAGTACTAAGTCATGTTTTGCAGAGGGGTCGAATACTTATTTCACTCATTAAAATGCAAATCAATTTATAACATTTTTGACATGACATCATTTTTTTGTTGTTATTCTGTCTCTCACTGTTCAAATAAACCTACCATTAAAATTATAGACTGATCATTTCTTTGTCAGTGGGCAAACGTACAAAATCAGCAGGGGATCAAATAATTTTTTCCCTCACTGTATATGCAAGGGACAAGCGCCGAAAGCCAATATTGGATGGCCGTGATCTTTGGTCCCTAAGGCGGCACTGCATTAAAAACACACAGTTCTGTAGTGGAAATCACTGCAAGGGCTCAGTAACACTTCTGAAAACCATTGTCTGTAAACATAGCACGTTGCTGCATCCACAAAAGCAAGCTAAAACTCTACCATGCAAAGAAGAAACTATAT